>JAMKCH010052614.1:0-29371 GCA_023653785.1 Ophioderma brevispina
TATGTTTTTACCAAATGGTTCATAACGATACCAAAATTATGCCATACATGCAAGTATACATAATCATTAAGCAATCACAAAATTGGTGGTAGATTTGAACAGCCTGAAATGTGTGCAAAACTCAACCAATACGTTGCAAAATAAAAGTGCTTGTTGTGATTATTTACCTCAATTTTTTATGTATGGTTCACAACTTAGCAGATAAGCAAGTGCAACCATGACCACTCTCCTGAAATTTACAGAAGACGTCTCACAGTGTCTTGTGTCTGTGCCTGTTACTGGCTGATTCTGCAGGTCCCAGTAGTGGAGTGGTTTCCTTTGCTACGATGTTCTCCCCGAGAAAACATGAAGGCTCCTGTGCCTCCATAGGAAGATAGTCTCTGCTCTCTGCAGTTGGTGTTGCGCAATCTTGTTTTTCATCTTTTACAGCAATTGCTGCCATTTTGTGTCGCCAGCCTTAAGGCAGGAAGACACTATTCCATTTGTTCTGTTGTCCTGTTGTTGTCAAAAAGGGTTAACATATATGCCTGTAATATCAGCATACTTCATGGATTTAAACCAAACTTCAAGTCATAGATGACACATGGGACTCCTCATTTGCTGATGGGTCAAAGGTCCTGTGAGGTCAATTGTAAGATAGGCTGAAAATAGGCCGGTGGCGGAAATTAATTACTCCACGGTCCTAGTCATGTCACAGACTGCAAAATATATCTAAATTTAGTACTGCGTGAGAGACCAACGTTATCATCGCCCCATAGAGAATCTTGTAAATGGAAAATAATCTTCAAATACTCCGGAAAAACCGAAGGGGTTTATGGTATTTTGCATCAGAGTGCCAGAAAGGTTGTTCTCTTACAGAACATCCCTCACTGGGTCTGAACCTATTACCTTTTGAGTAAATGAACATTTCCTATGGTATGGTTTTTAACACAATCTTTATAGGCTCTGACAGCACCAAACATTTTTCCATGTGCTACGTCACTAAGGCTAATTTAATGTGCACAATCATACTTTCCGCACTGCCGTGAGCGAAAATGTAAAATTGCCTCAATTGAAAGTTTAAATTGGAACCAAACTTTGGCCCACGTGTAAGTTGCCAAGGGGAAGAGTAGATTGGGAGTTTTCCCCTCGCTCACTTCCCCTCATACTGGGCTAATGAAATCTTCCATGGTCTTGTTTCTGCTTAAAGCTCTCGATTCTTAAACTAGGCACTTTTGCAAGGCGCATCACTGCCGACGTTATGCTTCCTCATTAGTGGTTACCATTTGTTTTTTTGCAGGTTTTGGTTCCCCAGAGCATGATCAGTATCATCATTCTTACGGCAATTCCCCCTTGGTCAAGAACGTATGATTGAGAGGTACCTCAATGTGTAATAGCTTCTGAAAGCTGTGTCATGAATCTCCCCCTGCATGACATACTTGAAAGAGAAGCCCTTACCCCCCCGCCCCCCAAAACCCAAAAACCCTTACCCCCCGTGCCGTTCACTCTGCTAAGATTAGATGGTGCTTTTGCGGGCATATCCTTTGTACATGTTCCAAAGTTTCCAGTGTGAATTTCTCATCGTCTGCAAGGTCTTCTTGAGAGTAAAAATTCCCCCTTCTGTTAGCTAGTACCCTCAAATTGTTCATGTTTCATCCCTTTCTCTTAACAAGGCTAGAAGTCTCTTCCTCTCTGTGTCATCAGACCATGTCCAAATATGGATTCAATACTGTATACGGTGAATGTCCATACTGCGACCAGCCAATAACAGTCAAGAAATAACCAATTATGATAGATTATCCCATCTGTGGGTGTAATAAATGCCCCCTCCACTTAATGCCCTTATTTTTTACCAAATGTTCATAAAAGAATACCAGAAATTATGCCATACATGCAAGTATACAATAAAATTAACAATCACAAAATTGGTGGTAGATTTGACAGCCTGAAATGTGTGCAAAACTCACCAATCCGTTGCAAATAAAAGTGCATTTTGTGATTATAGTACCTCATTTTTTATGTATGGTTCACAACTTAGCAGATAAGCAAGTGCAACCATGACCACTTTCCTGAAATTTACAGAAGATGTATCATCAGTGTCTAGTGTCTGTGCCTGTTGTTCATATACTGGCTGAACTTATGGATGTCCTCAGGTAGTGGAAGTGGTTTCCTTTGCATATGACGTCTCTCCTTGAGAACATGAAGCTCCAAAGCACTGCCCACTGTGCAATCCATGAGGAAGATAAAGTCTTATGCCTCTCTGCGTTGTGTTGCATCTTGTTTTTCATCTTTTACAACATATGCTGATTTTACAGCATTTGCTAAGCCATTTTTGTGTCGCCAGCCTTAAGCAGGAAGACACTATTCCCTGGTTGTCTGTTGTTGTCAAAAAGGGTTTACATTTGCCTGTTAATTTCAGCATACTTCAATGGATTTAAACCAAACTTCAGTCATAGATGACACATGGGGGTGACTTGCCATTGTGTCCTATCCCAATTGGTCCTAATGGCCATTTTGTCTACTCCAATTGGTCGATACCATTTAGTCTAACAACCATTTAGGCTAAAAACCATTTAGATCTAATAGCCATGTAGTCTAATCTTCATCTGGTCAAACTCATATCGTCTAAGGTCCACATCCGTCTATACCCGATTGGTCTAAATGCCAATTGGTCTAAACGCCATCTGGTCTAATATGCCATTGGTCTAATATCTATTTGTAATATCCAATTGGTCTAAAACCCATTTGGTCTAATATCCAGTTGGTCTAAAACCATTGGGTCTAAAACCCATTTGGTCTAATATCCATTTGGTCTAAAACCCATTTGGTCTAATTCCATTTGTCTAATATTCATTTAGTCCCTAATATCCATGTGGTCTAAAACCCATTTGGTCTAATATCCATTGTCTAATAGCCAGTTGGTCTAATGTTCATATGGTCCTAATATCCATTTGGTCTATATTTATATCCTCATACGTTAGGCTTGATCAGATGATCAGATGTTGTTTTGTTGACAGCACGAAGAAAAAGTAAGAAAATAGAAAAAATACGTGCATTATGACGTGTTTTTAAAGCATGAATTTTAAATCAAAAATAATTAAAGCTGTTCCTCTATTTTCATATGCGACACCACTCCATACAGTAAGTATGGTCAGGGTGGGACATTCCTTCTATAAATGATAGGCTTTGGAGATTAATGCATTTGGTCATCGAACGTTGCCGTACGTTTCATGTCAGTTTTGTGGTTCTTTGTCTGGGTTTCATTTCGGTATAAATGGTGTGCATTCGTTTATTTTGTCTTAATGTTGTTTCCTTACCTTAAGTTGGTATACTTGGCTACTCTTGTATCATTTTTGATCCTTGGGGTGTTTTGTATGGTTATCTTGACCGTGGATGTAACCTACTTTGGCCTCCCCATAGAACCCAATGCCAACAGGCGAACTCGTATTTACGCGATGGTAAAAATGTCCCCGCCGAATTTCGCGATCATTTGAAGTGACAACTGAATGCAACACCACACTCCTTGACCCGAGACCACTTATACCACCCCACTTAAACCATGCAATGTCAGAATTGGAAGGTGGAATGAAGAAGATTAGTAAGTGCAGTAAAGGAAGAGTGCGAAGTGGAGTACTATGCCATACAAGAATGAACGTATTGGAATTAGCACCTTTAAATAAATGCATCTTGAGGTAGGAATAGATGACATTTACATAACTAAACCGCACAGATCATGTTCACACAAATGATTATGGAATAAGCTTTCATGTCTCTAAGGAATTTTGCACATCTGATGTACCGTTTCAGTTAAATATCAATTGCGCATATTTAATTAGCTCATTTGCCATACCTAAACCACATAACTAAACCGACACATATGTTCACACACAAGATGGATGGCATAGCCTTTCAGAGTGAAGGAATTTTGCAAATACGAATGATACTGTTTCAGGAACATTTATTGGGCATATTAATTAGCTCATTTGGCATTACCTAAGCCACATATACATCGTGCACTTTCAAAGTGCGGAAACAATGCATGCCAAAGTGGCTTCATGTGGCCAAAGAATTTGCATATCTGATGTACTGTTTCAGCAATACATGATTTACGCATATCTTAATTAGCTCATTTGCAACCTAAGCCGATAGATCATGTACTTCAAAGCGCGGGGGGGAAACAAGGCATGCCAAGATATTACTCATGGGCAAAAGAATTGGCAATCTTATGTACCGTTCAGTGATTTACCTTAATTATGCATAGTAATAGATCAGTTGCATACCTAAGCCGCCTATATCACACCTTTCAAATCGCAGAAACGATGCATGCCATGATGAAACTTCCATGAAGCGAAGAGACCCCTTTTGTGTTGGCCAGGATAATCGTTTCAAGATACAGCGGCATACAGGGTTAACTTTTTATCAGGGAATTCCTAGGGTTAACATTTTGTCTCACAGACATACGGACATACAGACATACGGACGGACGGAGCCCATTTCCATAGTCCCCGTCCGAACTTAGTTCGGCGGGGACAAAAAGGACAAATGTGAAATTCAACACGGCTTATGTAAACTGGTCGTAACTTTAATATACAGGGCGGGAGTAAGAAAAAAATGGTCCCTATCTGAATATTTTAGAAGAATGCTCTATCTAATCTCCCAGGAAGGAACTATAAGAAATAAGGGAAGAGGGAAAGTGAAAAATGGCAACTTCTGGTTGGTCTCGATCCAGGAGCCCCATTCCCATGACCTGTGGATATCACGATACGGCGATGTGCCAGCGAGTTCGTGTGCCTGTATGTGTCTTTATTCGATGACGTCCTTGATGCATTCGGAACTTTGTGCATTTTTCTCATTCAATGTGCAAATTGGGGTTTGGGGGTGGTTTGGTTATTTGCATGCCATCATTTAGAACTTTTAAAACCACATTGAAAATCCGATATTCCTTAACCTTTTTAGTTGCACTGCCTATTTTCTGTGGAAATGTAAATTTTGCCGGCTCGCTGAACTTTTTATATGGAGTCACTGTGACTTCACCTTATGTTATGCTAGGACTTAGTTTGTTATCAATGGAAAGTGGATGAACATACCCAGATAAAATGGAGATATTGGGCCAATATAGGCCCATATTACTCAATATCGGACCAGTATTGGTAGTTATCGGCCAATATATTGCTCAACGGCCCAACATTGGAACAATATTGGGCCCGGGCCAATGTTTGTTGGCACAATATTGGGGCAATTTTGGTAATAGAGATTGAACCAATATGGGAATATATCAATATTTTTATTTGCAAAAATAAATAATTTTCACCTGCTTTATTTAATAACAATTAACTAATGTGAGCTAGTCAAATGTTTATTTTTATTGAATGAAATGGTATTATATAGTATAATATTTTGTGAATATGTGTGTTTCTGATCAAAACAATGTCATGAGGATTTTAGCGTATTTCTTGTTCTTTTATTGTTTCTCACCATGCTATTTTTAGGCAAACATTAGCCTTAAGCCAATATTGGGCCAACGTATCCCAAATTGGCTCTATATTGGCGGTTGGTCGATTGCCAAATGATGCGCCAATTATTAGACCATTAAAGGATGCCGATATGAAGCCGATAGCACACTTGCCAATGAAAACCAATAGTGGCCCAATATACGTTAGCCACGTGATGCCGATGCCAAGATTACGATGGGGGGGAACCCATTGTTGGGGCCAAGAATATGCTTGCTATCTGGGTAGGTTACCCACTGGTATCAAAATCATAAGTTTCGAGTACTTTACAACGGGAATTCTCGAGGGGATTGGTAACCACCCTTCTTGGGAAACCGTGTTATAAAAAAGGATTCTGGATGGCGTGGTGTTTTGCTAGGGTTAATGCCACCAAAACTTTATATCATTAAATTGACACAGAATCAGTGGTACTAATATCACCACATGGTTGGACTTTCCCAAAGTCTGGGAAACTAACAACCACACAGAATTTAAGAAAAAATAGTTCTGCTTCTCCAATGCATTAACATATGACATTTGAGCGATGTGCCAAAAAAGAAGAACCAACGAGTAATAAACAAAATTGTAAATGCTGATTTTTGAACAATTAGCCACTCCAAGCAAACCAAACTCAGACAACCTATTAAGATATTCAACACACTCCCCAAGATGCGCTTTCCTGTAAAAATAATACGATGTCTTTTTCTTTGAATTTTCTCGTCTATGTAACTGTATTGTAAGGGGCCCAACAACACCACAGAAAAACAGATGAACCTAGTACAAGAGCCCTGTAAAGACTCAAAAGCAGAAAATTGCAAATTGCTTGTGCACCTGAGAGGAAACCACATATAGTGGAGACATTTTTGTTGCATGTATAATCAATTGGTACAGAAAGCTCAGCAAAAGAAAGATTAGAAGAAAACAATTATACCGAGTTTGCAATGTGTAGATTTTGCCACCCAGTGAGTAGTTGTGGGCCGCCATCTATAGCTGGCAGACCACTTAGCAACCCGTTGTGCGTGTGTATTAATGTATGTTTGTGTGTTGTCAAAAAATTTGGTTAAGTTTTTTTAAATTGACCTCAATTGAAAAGTTTAACTTCATTGGAACCAAACTTCTGTCATAGGTCACATGGGATCCCTCATATGTTGATGAGGTCAAAGTCATGTTGAAAGGTCAAAGGGTCATGTGAGGTCAGTTAAATATAGGCTAAAAATGGTAAAATTGATCTAAATTGAAACTTTGAAGTTCACTTTGGACCAAACTTGTGTCATAGGTGCATCATGCGACCCCTCATATGTTGATGAGATCAAAGGTCAACGGTCAAAGGTCAAATGTCATGGGTGCTGCCCACAGCTTATATTCTTTGATATAGCGAGCCGCGAAAGCCGAGAACCGCGAAATTCTAGTTTGTTCTATCATAAGTTTTAGACAGGCCCGTCAGGGGGTGCGGGTGGTGCGGCGCACCCCCCCCCCATTCCACAAAAGGGGAAAAAGTCCACTTTGTGCGGAAAAAATTTGATAAAAAGACCCAAATTTTAGAGAAATTTTGACACGAACGTCCACTTTTTGGTGAAAAAATGTTCAAAAGGTGCCAAAAAAGGACCTTTTAGGGGGTTAGGTCACTTTACCAAAAAAAGTCACTTTTCGAAAAAAGGGCCACTTTATCGAAAAAAAGTCCACTTTTTCGATGGTCCCGCACACCCCCCCCCCACCACCAAATGAATCCTGCGTACGGCCATGGGTTTTAGATCTTAGAAAAAGGAATGACTGCACACGTCATGGCATATTTAGGAACTTGGTCTTGCGACAGACCAAGCATAAAGGTTGTCTAAATACTAGGTCTTAGAAATGTATGGTCATCTGCAAATTGAAAAAGGGAAAAAACATATCAAGAACAAAAATTCACCGACAAAATTTAAGGAAACTCCAAAATCGGTCAAGCACAGAACTCCACTTTCATAGAAGGCACAATATTATCTATACAGTGAGAAACTGTCATGTTGGAACATTTTAGACGATGTTTTGTCTACGAAATTGCAGGGAATAAAACAGACCAATTCTTAACCCTGAACCCTCAGGGATCCCTTTTAGTCGCCCTACATGAAGGGAATACATCGGGCTATTCTTCACCCCGAGCCAGCAGGGGCAAATATATCAAAAGGACGTGGAAAAAAATAAATCATTTGGTACATCCGGGTACGTATTTGTTGAAATCAAAACTAGTAGACAAAGTACCAACTGCCACCATCACAATTGACAGGGTCTGCACCCCTTGGATCGCAGGCAATTAAAGGACATAACGTATTGCTGCAACGCGTTGCGAGAAAGTAGCAAGCGTTGCGACATTTCGGCACCGCGTTGAGATGTCGGCCAATCAAAATAGGAATTTCTGTGACTGTATTAAAAAAATAACCCACAAACGCGTTGCTAGATACTTTGCAACGCGTTGCAAATACCTTCACACGCGTTTTGCGAGCTTCACAACGCAGTTGCGAGCTTCACAACGATTTGCTAAGGTCCACAAGCCAGAAGGGTTCATAACGTATTGCCGAACGCGTTGGTGTAGAAGTCACAACGCGTGCGACAATTTCGCGCAACGCGTTGACATGCGGCAACGCGTCTGCGAACATTCGGCAACGCGGTGCGTTTGGTCGGCCAATCAAAAGAAGGATTTCTGTGAAGTATTTCAAAAGAATAAATTCACAACGCGGTGCGACATTCACAACGCGTTGCAACCTTCACAACGCGTTTGGGCAATACGTTATGGCCCTGCTGGCTTGTGGACCTTAGAAACGCGTTGTGAAGCTTACAACGTGTTGTGAAGATCGAACGAGTTGTGAAGGCTTGCAACGCGTTGTGAAGGCCATTCGGGTCATAACGTATTGCCGCAACGCGTTGTGGATCTATCTTTTGAAATACGTTCAACAGATATGCACTGATTTTGAATTTGGCCGCAACGCGTTGCCGAACTGTCGGAACGCGTTGTGAATGTCGCAAGCGTTGTTACTTTCTCCCAACGCGTTGCGGCAAGACGTTATGACCTTATGGATTGTGGACCTCGCCAACGCGTTGTGAAGATTGCAAAGCGTTGTGAAGCTCGCAAGCGTTTTGTGAAGGCTTGCAACGCGTTGTTGGTTTCCACAACCGCGTGCAGTACTTGCAACGCGTTGTGGGTTATTTTGAACCAATACGTCACGAAAAGAAATTGATCATTTTAATTGGCTGACACCACAACGCTGTGAAATTTTTGGCAAACAGGTTGTACTTGCTGAAGGCGTTGCTACTTTCTTGCACCGCGTTGCTACTTTCTTGCAACGCGTTTGCGGCAATGGCCATACGTTATGGCCTTTATGGCTCCATCGCCATACCGTGGAAAAGCGGCCAGGACTCGTAACGAAAATCAGAGTATGCCTGGAAGGTTAATTACCGCTTCATGGCAGGAATAAAACCGGACGACACGAACCACTGTTTGCAATACATTCACGTATCCCTGGGTGGACATGGACAACATGCTAAGGAAGGAAAAGTTCAATGCTAAAAAGGGCTGTAATGACCACTGTGGCTGGAGGGAACTTGTAGTCGCCTGCTCTGCCAGCAGAAATGATACGAAATGATTATGATGTTTGAGGGTGCATACTGATCCATGCAAATGGCAGCTATTTTTTAATATAAATCAATATTTATAGATCCCAATTATTTTGGGTTTAAAATTCAATGGAGATAGACCAAGTAGATAGAACCATGTGGACATTAGACCAAATGTTGATTAGACCAACTGGATTATTAGAACAAAATGGAATATAGACCAAATGGTATTAGACCAATGGATCTTAGAACAGATGGCTATTAGACCAATTGGGTCTTAGACCAAATGGATATTAGACAAATGGTAATTAACCCAATGGTGTTGGGTTAGTTAGCCCAAATGGCAATAGACGAATGGGTATTAGACTAGAGGGGCATTAGTAACCTAAATGGATATTAGACCTTCGGTTGTTAGATAAATTGGATGTTAGACTAAGTGGGCTATTAGACAAAATGGTATTAGGCCCAATATGGGTTTAGACGACATTGGAGTTGACCAAATGGCTATTAGGACCAAATGGGGATTAACGCAAATGGCAATAACCACCATGGGACCCCTCATTTGCTGATTGGGTCAAAGGGATGTGAGGTCAAGTTGTAAGATAGGCTGAAATATGGCGGGTGCCGGAAGTATTTACCACGGTCTAGTCAGGGTCACCGACACAAAAGATATCTAATAGTACGGTGAATGAGACCACGTTATCAATCGCCCCAATGAGAAGGCTTTGTAATGGGAAAATAATCTCACATATCTCCGAAAAAAAAAACGACGGGGGTGGTATATGGATATTTTTGCATTCAGAGTGCCAGGAAAAGTTGTGCTCTTACCAGAACATCCCTAAACGGTCTGAACCTATTTTTTTACCTTTGCGTAAATTGAACATTTCATATTGGTATTTTAACACAATCTCTATAGGCTCTGACAAGCACCCAAACATTTTCCCATGGTGTTACGTCACGGGCTAATTTAATGTGCACAATCATACTTTCCGCACTGCCCGTGAGCGAAAATGTAAAATTGCCTCAATTGGAAAAAGTTTCAATTGGAACCAAACTTTGGCCACGTGGTTGGTAAGTTGCCTTGATCATCAAGTCAAAGAATACCTGGGCAGAAAATCTTCCATGGTCTTGTTTCTGCTTAAAGCTCTCGGATTCTGAATGCACTCTGCAAGGCGCATCACTGCCGACGTATAATGCTTCCTCATTAGGGGTTACAAATTTGTTTTGCAGTTTTGTTCCCCAGAGCCCCCATGATCAGTCATCATTTATTAGCGGAATCCCACTTGTCAGAACGTATGATGAGAGTACCTCTGTGATGGTTCTGAAGCTGTGTGGTCCATGATTCTCCCTGCAATGACAATACTTGACAAGAGAAGCTCACTCTTGCTGAGATTAGATGGTGCTTTTGTAGGGCATACACTTTGGTGTCTATCAATTGTTTCCTTTTTCATCCAGGTTAAACAATTTGGACATGGTTTCCAGTGTTGAATTTCTCATCTTCTGCAAGTCTTCTTGAGAGTAAAAATTCCCCCTTCTGTTTAGCTAGTACAGCTAAATTGTTCATGTTGTCATCCCTTTCTCTTAACAAGGCTAGAAGTCTCTTCCTCTCTGTGTCATCAGACCATGTCCAAATATGGATTCAATACTGTATATGGTGAATGTCCATACTGCGACCAGCCAATAACAGTCAAGAAAATAACCAATATATGATAGATAATACCATCATGAAGGTCATACTTACTGTTTTGTCTGTAATAAAGGCTCCCCTCGTAATTAATATCCTCATTTTTTACCAAATGTGACCTGCTCCCATGAAACCCAGCTAAAGTCGGAAAATTTTCATTTTGAGATAAGCACAGATTTGAAATGCTGGGAAAACCAGCTTTAAAATGATGTATAACATGTAAGCATTGCTCTTTCTTTTCTCCATCAAAAAATCAATATATGCCTTGAAATTCTTTTGTTTTCTATTGATTTTTCACATGTTTATTGATCTCTTTCTCACAAAGTACTCTGGCGACTTTGTCCTGGTTTTGTGGGAGCAGGTCACAAATGTTCATAAAAAATACCAGAAATTATGCCATACATGCAAGTATACAATGATAATTAACAGTCACAATTGCAGAATTGGTGGCAGATTTGGCCGGCCTGAATGTGTGCAAAATTCAACCAATACATTGCCATAAATGCATTTCAATGCATGATTTTAGTACCTAATTTTTGATTCATGTTAACTTGATACCACAAGAAAAGATTTGCCCAAATTTCAGCAGATTCTGATGTGACTTTTTATGCTATGAGCAAATGTTTTATCACAGTGCCCGATAGGCCACTGTGTTTCAAATTTCTTCCAGAGTAGGTCCTCTAGGTACACATACTATACATGGGCCAACGGTTTTCAGATGATACAAAACATTCAGTTTTTAGGTAAGTCGGGGGGGATGTCATGAGCTGTAGATACTTTGACCAAGTGTTAGTGGGTCATTTGGAGCATTCCGTACCCGTGGAGAGCAGAGCATCATTTCTCAGTCGATTTGTCTTATGAAGGTTCCTGAACAAATTTAGCGTGGGTGCCCTCTTGAAAGTGTTGGCTGAATCCAGGAGGGGGATAATCGATAATACAGGGCTCAAAAATGAAAAATGCTTGGATGTGTTAAAATGTCCAAAGTGTTCTTCTTGTTACAAGGATTAAAAAAGGTTATAGTTTGTACTACCGACAAAGTATGGTTACCGCGTCTAAGACAATTCGTCAAAGTTCAATCTTTAATATTGCCACCATTTTCTGTAAAATGGTCTCAAATTGTTTAACCTTTCCACAGGATAGCAACAAAAGTAGTTGACACTCATTTTGTAGTTCTTATCGAGATAATTGACAACAAGGTCAACACCATTGACCTCTATTGATTCTCCTCACGAATTTACAAATATGTTAGGACTGTGGAAAATGTTTTTGATATGCAGTGTCTGAGGAAAGATAACAATTTGAGCCCTATTCAGAGAAGAACAATCCCACTCAGAAATGATGCTCTGCTCCCACAGTGCACAAAATGCTCCAAATGACCCAACTATTATATTTGTAGAATCCAACTTGAAATTTTGTGTTAAATACCAAACCAATTTAGGGGGTAGTTATGTTATTTGTCATCATATACCTATGGATGCAGCCTTTGTAGATAATATCAAGATTGTTCAACATCAATCTTTTTGAATTGGAAGCACCGGGGGTATTCCAGACAGTGCTGGCTATCATTTGCAATATGAAGTATAATTGAACAAAGACCTATAATTAGTATAAAACAATTGCCGCCCCCTTATAACAGACAATATGGTCATTTGCAGTAATAAATGTATAACTACAGAACTTTTAAGTGGCATACCTTGCAAAAGTTATTCATGATCAGATACTTTTGCAATACCTTGCAAAAGTATTCCTGATGATCATGAAAAGGAGAATATTAAAAACTAGTTTATTGGTGTGTGTGCATGCTGGTTATTTAGCAGGGGGCAATCTAAAAAAAAGAACTTTTGTTTTACCTTCTAAGAATTACCACCTATGATACAGTTTGTCTGATTGGCTCATTACAGGACACCACGATATGACCCTCTGATGTTAGCCAATCAAAGAATGTTCCATCTTACAGTAGCTCTGATTTGATCATTATACTGTCCCTTCCAAGCAGCCAATAAATAAGCAGGTAGCATTTTTGTGTGGTTAATTTAATAGACTAATTTTGCACGCTCCCCGAAATGCATCTCCTTCGGTGCCCAATTTCCATCCGAACTTTTACTATCCTCAGTCTGTGCTACAAACTACTGTTAGGGATCGTAACAAAAATAACCCGGAACTTAACCCTATCTGTGGACGTGCTATATTGTGTAATCGTCCCGTGCAGGTGACAATTAGGCCACAGTTACGATCGAAAAATCACGTTTTTGTCAGTGAATTCAACACCAGTGCCCCTCGATTGTGTTTTTGGTTCCTTAGATATTCTTCTACATTTTTGTAGATTAACTTCATGGTGAAAAGGTACTTTGGTTGTATTGTAATTTTAAGGCACTGTTCGGGGCGCTGCGAACAACAACAAATGGGTTTTTTGTAAAAAATGACCTCTGGTACAATTTTCCCGGATGGAAATGGGCTTCGAATGAGACGCATAATTCGGGGATGCCGCAATAGTTCTATTAAGGTCTAAGAACATGTGAGATTGTTTGCCTGCTCATTGTTCTAGCATTTAGTAGTAATTTGCAAGGGCATACATTAATTCCATATTTTCCTACCTATGGAGAGTGCAAAATATATAAGCCCTGTAAAGTGCAGGCATGAGATTTTTGACCACACTATTGTGGGGACTGTAATTGAAAATCTTATATGCAGTGTTCAAATCCGGATAAATTGGTGAATTTTGGTACCAGTACTGTATACATGATATCACAAATTGAGGAAGCCACTGCCACTACCCTTTCATGCCCCAGCTTGGATTTCAAGGTTACACATGGTTAAATTGGTTTAAAATGGTCCAATTGTATTGAAAAGTACACACCATCAGTCTGTCTTATTCACAGGATTCCAAAAGGTATATTTTATACTACATACCTGTGGACTTATTGTGAGTTTATGAATTATGGGGTAAAACTGTACAAAAATGTAAAAAAAGGCAATGTTGGTTTGTACAGAGCAGGGTCAAAATTAAGTTGCTCCAATTTTTTGTAAAATGTGGGGTCAAATTATGGGTTTTAGTAGCTAATAGAAGAATTAGGAATAAGTTTTGACTATCTTCGTGCCTGGTTATTAACCAATATGACGAATAAAGTCAACAGCTATTGCCCAGCTATTGGATTCTATGGACCTGTGACCCTATTTTGGTGTTGATAACGTGAAAACTAAGCATAACGATAAGGCAAACTATTCCTTTTTCAATCCTTTAAGCTAGTGAAAATTTTGCAGCACATATTACCGGAATCAAAGCAACTTTTAAATCTTTTTGGCCCATGTACACACCAAAATGGACTTTTTTTCGGCCATTTTTTTACAGTTTTTACCCCCTAACCCCCGGAACTACAAGCCATAGATAGTGTAAACTAACTTTTTGGAATCCTTGGACCAGACAAACACCATGGTGTGCTTTTAACACATTCAGAAAGAACATTTTAAATTGTTTTGACCCCCTATAACCTTGAAACCCAAGCTGGGGGCCATTAGGGGGGTTGGCAAGTGCTTCCACATCAATTTTATGGATATCAATGCTAATGTACTTGTGTGCAAAAAATTCACAATTTTATATCCGGAAGCGCACACTGCTTTCACAAACTAGCAGTCCCTCTATATGCTCTTGACAATTTTCAGGTTGAGTGCTGAAATAACACCTCCAACAACATTTCATCAAACATAAGATTGAAAAGTAAGCCTGATGTCAATCGTGAATTTTGCAACAACACAAAATATTCTTGTCTCCATGAAAATATCCGTGTTTACAGTAATGCGATTTTGTCGACTACCAGCAGAAGCTACAAAAAATGATTCTGACAATTTTCCGATAGTAGAAGAGTAAGATATTGTAAAGTGCAATTATCTTCAAAATTATATTCAAAGTCATCCGAGTGATACATCTGGTTTATTTAAAGGTCTCAACAAAAACCAATATTATATCTCATATAGTGCGATTTATTTACACATATCTGTTTTATTTAAACATGTAGAAATTGATTAATAAGATTATCTTCGGTGTGGGAACAGTTTATATAACAAACATTAAATATTTATAGCATTAATGCTCAGTTATGTTTGGTGGAGACGTAGTCATTGTGGGTGGCAGTGCTCACCTGAATCGATCTTTGAACTTCACAAAACAAACTGTTGGTTTACGACTAAAAAGTGACTTGGCCTCCCTAAGGTGGTTGGATTGTAGGGATTTAAATTTCATCCGATATTTCTATATTTTTTTCCTTAATTTGGGCACATTTTTTTGTTGAACTGCAGTAGTCGCTTGGCAAGACCAATTCAACTATATTTCTCTTAAAGCTGTTCAATCTCACAGAATTTTATGTCCATTTTTTTTTTTTTTTTTTGTATTTTGGCAAAATGAAATTAAAACAAGCTCACTACATCAAATGGATTAACAGTGGATAAGGTGAGCAGGATTCATTTGGCAAAACAGTAAGTACCAATTATATACATTTGTACCATTTCGTCCTCCAATTGTTTATTATTTCAACTATGTATATTTCATTGTTTTTTATAACGATAATGAATATATAAATTCCGAAAATGAATAAAGTTGTTTTTTAATGTAGTGGTGACAACACATAACTACAACCTTGGTCACAATTAGTTGGGACACTTTGCCCTCAATTATTCTTTGTAAAGAAAAATATATATTTTGTTTTTGTAATTCTTCAAAAACCCTCTGCTCCCATCTTCAAACCCTCTCCCGCCCTACCAATCATTGTTGGGACATGATTGATGGTTTAGTGCAAGAAATGGCTATGTATTCCAAACTCAGTCAAACTCAAGAATTAACAGTGCACATCAATTGAATAATCCATACAAACAAGGAACCAAATAGTCAATGTGTTTGATGCAAAATGTTATAGATTTGGTGTCACCAGAATTAGCTGTGGCTCTCCACATGAACTAACGTTGTGTTAGTGCAACTAAAGTCTCTCTGGCAATTTTTTTTTTAAATTACCAAAATGCAGACAGCCTTTCTTGGATAAACTCGATTATTATGGATTTTGAATCCAGGGAAGCAGGAGTTGTTATTAAATGAGGCAAAGTGTCCCAACAGTTAGACTGAGATTTTTCTATGGCAATTTTCCTTTGGTACAGTAAACCCAAAACTCTCCAAAGGGTTCAATTTTGTAGAAACCTCACAAAAGGTCCCATATTAACAGGGGTAGGACATGCCGCAACGTAACAGCAACAGCAAATTCAAACGGGCATCAACTCCGGTCTAGTCTGTTTCAAAGACTTAACGGTAGGAGGGCTCTCTTACGCATAACGAACTGTTACCCCCCCACCAGACTCATGGACTAAAGACTAGGCCTTGTCACGAATATTTAAATCTAATACCGTTATTTTGGAAATTAACCAAACAACTATTTTGCAGCGTGTTTAATCGCACTAACCGACGGATTTTGAAGAAGTCAAATATTTTTTCTTAATTTATATGATATTACTAAATACTTTGAAACGTTTAAGAGATGATTTTTTAATGTCACTGGGACAGAGACTGCCATAGTACATGCACATAGCAGTTTTCGCCCCCCTCAAATTACCTTTTGGAAATCCCCAATATGCCCAAATCGAGCGGATCATGTCCTACCCCCTTGGCCCCATATTAATTTAAAAATTTTCACTTTTTTGGCTAGTACATTTGTCAGAACAAACCCCTACCGCCCCCAAAAAAATCCTACTTACAAAGGCCTGTATAAGCATTTTCATTCTTGTATAGATCAGCTCCACACAAGAAACTAAGATTTAGATCCATTCACATTAAGGTCAACGAGAGATTTCAAGTCCATCCATTTTTTCTCTGATAAATGTAGTGATTTCATATCGATTAGCACACAATAGATTCTCAACCTTTTATTTGGCTACAGAAATAACTTAAACATTTAAAGTTTAAAACTTAGAAGATCCCCTGCCAGGGCTTGAAAAAAGTATTTTCCCGGAACGAGTCACATTCCTACAATTTTGTATGTATTTCTTTATTTTAAGTAAAATTTCCCTCCAAAAATCCAAATTTCCTGGGAAGGAGCTTCCTAGATTCCCACCTTTTTATCCAATCCAAATCCCAGCCCCCTGGCTTGAAAAGCAGAAGGGGGATTATGCTATCAGCCAAGGCTTCTGCGGCGTCGGCGTCGGCGTCCAACACCATCTTGTGAACGCGATAACTGAGAACCAATAAGGGTTATTGGGATGTGAACTTGGTTGGTGGGATCGACTGCCATGTCCTTCATTTGATTAGATTATTGGCGTGGCATATGTACTTAGGTACCTAATTGCATAATTAATGAGTTTATTTGGGGTAATTTTCCAACACAATCTTGTGAACGCGATAACATGAGACTCCATAAGGGTATGGTGATGTAACTTGGTGGGGTTGGGATCGGACTTGCCATGCCCTCATCTGATTAGATTATGGGCGTGGCATAGCTAATTAGGTACCCTAAATTTGCATACTTAATGAGTTAATTTGGGGTATTTTTCCAACACAATCTTGTGAACGCGATACATTAGACCCATAAGGGTTATGGTGATGTAACTTGGGGGGTGGGATCGGACTTCCATGGCCTTCATGCTGATTAGATTAATGGGCGGGCTAATGCTAATAGGTACTAATTTGCAATAATTAATGAGTTTAATTTTGGGTTTCTTTTTCCCACACCACTCTTGCGAACGCGATAACATGAGACCCATAATTGTTATGGTGATGTAAGCTTGTGGTGGGACGGGACTGCCACTGCCATGCCCTTCATTTGATTAGATAGGGCGTGTCATATGCCTAATAAGGGTGGTTGACCTAATTTGCAAATTAATGAGTAATTTGGGGTATTTTTAAAACCTCAAAAAGCATTGTGAACAAACTTCTGAAGATCCATAAGTCCGATTTTGCTGAAAGCTTGGTGGAGGGGTGGGGAAATCATGTACTCCTTCCCTTCCGCGCTGATTAGGTATCTGGCGCATGAGTATGCAATAAATAGCTAATTTGCATATTTATAGGGCAAATTTGGGGTATTTTTCACCAAAAACTTGTGAACAAACTATATCTGAAGATCCTAAGTTCCGATTTTGATGAAACATTGGAGGGGTGGGGGAATCATGTCTCTCGTGCTGATAGGTTTAAGGTGGGTTTGTCCTTCAGGGGGGTTGTCCAGCTTTAAGGGGTTTTTGGGTTTTGAAGGGGATTGTCTTGGTTTTAAAGGGGGTTGTTGTCCGGGTTTAGGGGGGTTGTCTGGGGTTAAGGGGGATTGTTTGGGATTTAAGGTGGGTTTGTCCGGGTTTAAAGGGGTTGTCCGGGTTTAAGGGGGGGGGGTTGTCTGGCTTAGGGGGCTTTTTGGGGTTAAAGGTGGGTTGCACGAGTTTAGGGGGGTTTGTCCAGGTTTAAGGGGGTTGTCCATCTTTAAGGGTTTTGGGTTTAAGGGGGGATTGTTGGGGTTTACGTGGGTGTCCTGGGTTTTAAAGGGGGTTGTCCGGGTTTAAGGGGGTTGTCCAGGGTTTAGGGGGGGTTGTCTGGACTTAGAGGGGGATTGTTGGGGTTAAGGTGGGGTTGTCCGGGTTTAAGGGGGGGGGGGGGGGGGGTTTCTGGGCTTAAGGGGGCTGTTGTGGTTTAAGGTGGGTGCCAGTTTAAGGGTGGGTTGTCCAGTTTAATAAGGGGGGTTGTCCCGGGTTAAAGGGGGGTTGTCCAGCTTTAAGGGGTTGTTGGGTTTAAGGGGATTGTTGGGGTTTAAGGTGGGTTTTTCGGGGTTTAAAGGGGTTGTCTGCCTGGTTTAAGGGTGGGGGGGGTTGTCTGGACTTAAGGGGGGGGGGGGGATTGTTGGGGTTAAGTGGGTTGTCCGGGTTTAAAGGGGTTGTCCGGGTTTAAGGGGGTTGCTGGGCTTAAGGGTGCTTGTGTGGTTTAAGGTGGGTTGCACAAGTTTAAGGGGTTGCCCGGTTTTAAAGGGGGGTTGTTAGGGTTGAGGGGATTGTTGGGGTTTAAAGGGGGGTATTTGCAGCCTGATTATTTAAAAATTTTAAACGCACTCCCGCCAGGGGTATTTAAGCGGTTCGAGAACCGCGACGTGTATTTTTCCCACCATGCCCCTGGCATCATCACAATAGCCCTGTCCATTACAGATCAAATCCGTGCACACCGAAATTCGGAATGTTCTTGAGCCTGTGTATCTTTTGAAGTTCGTTCAAGAGTAAGAGTTAACTTGTTTGGAAAATAGTCAGGATTTAAGAGATTTTCAAGACAGCAATGCAGGAGATTTAAAAGAGTGGAAAACAGAAAACCATCTTCAATGAATATTGGGCATGATTATATTATACCCTTCACCCCTCTGTCATCATGCTTTATTCTGTTAACAGAATATAAAGTATCATACCGGTATAGGTGGAAAATTTTTTGCAAATTTGTGTGAGTGAACATAAAAACGCAAAATAAAAATTCGCAAAAAATAACTTTTTCCAATAGATTTTGTATTGCATTGAATGTCAATACCGTGAAATTAAATTCTCGCGCATTTTAGCAAACTGTTAAAATCGCGAAAATATCTGTACGCGAGAAATTTCCCCCACTTATAACAGGTACTACAGAGTATGTGCGAAGGGTATAATGTTATTCAATTATGCGGTTGTGTTGGTACCTTTACTGCACCCACTTTGCTGCGCCCCAGTCGAGATTCGGCACCTTGGGAACGAATAAGTGCACGTAATACGGGGCTTTATTCCGTCAAGGCTGCTGAATTCAACTGGGAGCAAACTGCAGTGGGTGCAGTAATGTACCAACCCCAGTATGCCATCTTTGGACAAACTCCCCCTTTCGGCTAAATGCTCCAGGGATACAACTCAGGAAGCCAGTGTGTACTACTTCATTCAAAGAAATGTATTCACTGCTCCATTTAGATGGGTGGTAAAATAGGTGGGATATATTAAAAGGTGGGTATGTTCAAAATATGAGAGCATGGAATTATAAAATAACATCACCTCAATCAGTTGATGGCCTTTCGACCAAAAAAAACTTAACAAAAATATTTACATGTTAAGAGACACTGGCAACGGCCGTCAGCGATTTTTTCCGAAATGGCTAGTTTTGAATGAGTTAAAGCTTATAGACCTTTCGCCTCACCGGAAATGATTAAGAACAAATCATCGCCTGGTGGGTTAACAGAACGAATTTATAATTAAATGTCGCCGCCGACGGAAAATGGCGTTTAACACAGAAAACGCACACTGGAGCCTGATTCCCATGGCTTGAAAACCTGTTTGACCGGCCTGTGTCCTTTGTGGTTTTAATATTATGAGTACGAGTCTGATATTCATGTAAGAGACATATTTGTTGATTAAAGTTACGGCACACTTTTCAAGTTGGCCTACAAATTACCTGGATGTCTTTAGCCTCTTATTAATGTCCCTATCTGTTTTTGGGTATGTTATTTTTATATGTAAAATATATCTCTATTCTACCAATGGCCTAGACTATCATTTGCGAGCAAATTGAAGAAATTTCAAATTTTGTTCTTCTTGAGTATGAGGCAGCAGCTAAATATGTTGTAGACGGTGGAGCCAACTCACTGTTGAGGTTTGAGAAGTCTATGTCCACCGGTGGACGAAAGGTAGGGCACTCATTGAGAATGTGATCTGCAGTCTGTGATGGCAGGCTGGAGATGGTCTTTAAAGGCTGACTCAGAGATTTCGAAATATAATTTTTTTGTGTACTAATTAAAAATAGTCATCTAGAACTAAAGTCACCTAAAATGCTTAATTCCAAAGTTAGTGATGAATAGGATTTTTCGTTTTCATGCAGTACACAGTTATGTATAGATAACACTGCCATTGGATACTGTGTAAAGCAAAAATTCCGGATCCAGAATTTTATAACAAAGTTCTGGTTTTCTATATGAAGGACTTCGATTTGAGCTTAGCTATTTCACACATTGATATGTATATGTAAAAAACACGATTTGTTTGAAAATTGAGTGCGCCCTCATCGGGAAATCAGTCAGCCTTTAATCTTACAACTGCCCAGTTATTTTTTTTAAAGCTTATTCAGGTATTTAAGTATAATGTTCTTGATGTAGCAATGACACGAGGGCAAAGAAGTTGTAGTGACCCCCTTATCAAGAAATACACTGAAAATTGCTTAAAATACAAAAAAAAACCCAATCAGGAAGAAAGCAACCTGCTCAATCCCGAACAGTAGTTTGAGGGATAGTATAGAGGTTGTGCATGTGACGTCATCGTCATCAACCGTAATGCTGAACTTTGTTCAACGGGAACAAATCGGAAACCGCTGTTATTTGCACCACATCATTGGCATACAAACGAGATGATTCCCAAGGTTGCATGCAACATTAAATTGAATAGATTGTATTACGGTACAGGACACCCGTTCGATTCTTTTGTTCCTAGCCAATCGATTAAAACAGGCACAACCTCTATAGTCCATCAGTCTGTGGAGGCCTGACGAGGTGGCAAAATGCAGTATTTTGGGGTGGCAACCCATGGGGGACTTCAATATGCAACTTATGTGCCCACCAGATGGCACGAAAATAGCTTTCAGTGTGGGATTTTTCATAAAAGGGGTCATTGAAGCTCTATGTTGACATTATGAAAAAAGGGGTGTCATTGGTTGTAGATTGAAGCGAATGGGGGTCACTGGGTGTCAGTCCGACACCAAAACAGGGCTCAAGGACAGGCAGTCGACATCCACAAAGACACGGGAGCACCCACCACCCCACCAGGATAGCATATACTGGCATGGTCCACCTCACCCATAATTACAATCGGTGCAAAAACACCACATTCAATTCAAACAACTGAAACACCGCTCCCAGCGATTCATTGCTCGCACAACACACCACTTTTGATAACAAAAACTATTCGGGGAGGGGGGTTGTTAGAAATAATACCATATAATACACATCATGATTCAAGATTAAAAATTGTACTTTAATCTTAACTAAACTGCCCAGTAATAAGCATGGACAAATTTGCTATTAAATCTCTGTTCAGTCTTCAATGTAAACCCGTTCATTATTTCAAAAGATTTGCTTTGAAAAAGACTAAGAATTTTGTTTCATTTGTACTGATTTTTCAGTTTAATATGCAATGAACAAGAGTACCCAAAATGAACCTAGTGGTATTGACCAAAAATGTCTGAAGTTGAATTACAAGGGACCATCACAGAGGAAGCGCTTCCAACTTGTGTGAAATGTCAGTGTCATATTTCACACCTGGGGGCGCGCCATGAATTTTTGTACAGGGGTCAACTTGATGATATTGTGGTAAAAAATCTCACCAACTTGTTAAAGTTGATTTGCTAAATCATGGGAAATCGAAAAATCATCAAAATTTAGGTTTTAGATTTTTGTTTAATATTTTAACACGTATAGGTCTCCAACTACACCTGCAAAGAAGCAACTTAATAAGGACAAAAATTGGAACATTTTAGTCATTACTGTCCGTACGGACCCACTTACTAAAACACGTAATTGAATGGGGAGTCATATTTGGACACACTTGCCGTTTTCTTCTTCTTCTGTCAATTTTCAGTGGAAAAAAGTAACTTATGAGAATCATAAAGACTTATCCTTCACTATTTCGGATATTTTTGACGCTTTCGCGATAAACATGATGTGCTTATTCATAAGGGGCTTTCAGAAAACTACATTTGACCTCTCTGGATGATCATTCCGGAGTTAGTATCAAAAAGGTCAAAGGTCAATTTTTTGGCTACGGGGTCACACATGGGTGGATGCCAATAGCAAAAATATCCAATTAAGAAAATTCTGAGGGTTGCACTAGTTCCAGAGGTGCAGTGTGGTGCTCTTTTAACTACACAAATCAAGATTGGTCCAACAAATCTTTTCTCACAATAACATGGAATGAGTATCACATCATTAAGATTCATGGATTGGTCCCTTGTAGTTTTATTTCAATGTTCTTCCCTTAGGACTTGAAAGATATTAAGGCCAAACTGATGTAATTAACCACTTGCTAAACCAATAGTCTGAACTTTATGGAGAAATAACACCAAATCAAAACTCTTAATTTTGCTCTAAAATGGAAGACTAGACTAACAAAGCGCCCAAATGATATAAAGTCAAATTGTTTCATAATTGTACGGCGCTTGATGAACAGTCAACTTTTACCTGGTGAACTGACAATTAAGATTAGACTCACCAGTTTTAATTACAAACCTTTCCAACCCTTTCATGACAATATGATCATTTACAGTTTATTACAGTCATTAAAACCAAAATGTAATTATGCTAACATTTTCACATGAACTTTTGCCTTGATAAAGTCCTAAAATTTTTCAAATATTTAAAGGCAAATAAACAGCACAGTTTTGTGTGCCAACTTTTCAAAATTTGAGACTTTGGCACAGGTTGTGTGGTTAATTGTGTCAGGGAGCATATAACTGCAAATGGTAATGCTCGAAAGTGCGTATTTTTTGTCATAAAATAAGCAACTTTGTAATTAGAATCGGAATCCCCAATTGTAATTTCAGGGGGGAACTG
Source organism: Ophioderma brevispina (assembly GCA_023653785.1). Lineage (NCBI taxonomy): Eukaryota > Metazoa > Echinodermata > Ophiuroidea > Amphilepidida > Ophiodermatidae > Ophioderma > Ophioderma brevispina. The sequence continues at coordinate 23,283 of JAMKCH010052614.1, forward strand.
GAAACGCCAAACTTCTGTCCGTCCATTGTGAAAAATGTGCCACCTGAACCAACAAACAACTAGACAGGACATGGTTTCCTGCTCTATCTATTGGAAGGACTTTGAAGCCCGCATGAATTATTATTGGCTATATAGACATATTATATCCTAATGACAAAATTCCTTCTTTTGCACATAAAGACTGTTGAGCTTTACCATTAAGCCCGGTGTACCAAAGCAACTGTTCAAAAATCTCAAAATTTTTTGGAAAAATTTGGTGTATTGCTTTAAACACACATGCCATTACCTTATGGTTTGTTTGTGGAGCCGGAGGAGAAAAGGAGGGATTATGGCAATAAGCGTTACAATGAAAAAACTAGAATTTCGCAGTTCTCGGCTTCGCGCTCAATACATACAAAGAATAAAGCTGGGGCCCACTCCTATGACCCTTTGGACCTTGGCACAGACCTTGACCTATCACCATATGAGGGAATCCCATGGTGCAAACTATGACACAATTGGTTCCCAATGAACTTAAAGTTTTCACATTGAGGTCAATTTAATTTTAGCCTATTTTCAAAGTGACCTCAACATGGACCTTTGACTCGGCCAAAGTGACCTTTGACTCATCAAACAATGAGGGATCCATATTACACTTACTGACTCAATGTAGGTCAATTTTACTTTACAGCCCTTTTTTTCCATTGACCTCACCATGGGACCTTTGACCTTTCAACAATGACCTTTGACCTCATCAACAAATGAGGGATACCATGGTGCACCTATGACAGAAGTTGGGTTCCATTGAAACTTAACTTTTCAATGAGTTATTTTAAAAAATAATTTAGTGACACACACACCACACACACATACATCCACACATAATGGATTGCTAATGGTCCTGCCCAGCTATAAAGGGGAGGCGTCCACAAAAAGGCATATTTTCAGTGGGCTTTGTTCCCATTGGGGCCCAATAGGGGCTTGACCCTGGGACCCTGTTGGGGCCTTAAGCGAACCCCTGGACCCCTGCCGTTGTGGTTTGGATCATCACCAGGATCGCCCCCCATGGGTACGCGCATTTTCAAGGTACCTGACATGAATAACGACCCTGTGCGTTCACCCATACCTGCCACCTGCCATTGACTACTGAAAGCTACCCAACTTCTACTCCCTGAGTATCTTCACAAAAGATCCAATTAGTGGCATATTATTTTGCCATCTAGGCCCTGGCAAAATTTAAATTAACTTGCTCATGAAATAAACTTTTTTACAGTATGTCAAGTTTGACCCTATATGGAACCTTTCACTACAACTGGGATACTGCAGAGGGTCATCATTGACTGGTTTAAATGTTTACATAAAAGCAAGATAGCTATTTATACTTGCTTTGGGCCACTCTCTGATTGTGTATGCAGATGATAAACAAATATGATACAAAAAGTCTATAGTCTATACAAACTCTAGTCCCATTCATACTTCACTGTCACTGCAGTGCATTGCATGAAACTGGACGAAAACCATCTCTGACTCAATGCCGCAGCACACATTTCAAATTGCATTGAGCTGTTGCTGTGTTGAGTCAGAATGATTTTTGTTTTCATCCATCTGCAATCCATTGCAGTGAAGTATGAATGGACCTTGAGTATATTTGGCCATTGCCTTTTAACAAAAAAATTACATTTCTGAAGGCCATTTATTCAACACTGTGTATTTGGACAAGCCAAACAAAAGATGACATTTACCCTTATTTAAATTTGGAAGAGAACTGAGTATGAGATGATTAATAGTTGACAATTCCTTTTTATGATTAGAAGTGGAATCAAAACTAAGGGACAAAATAGATGTGTGCACAGCAACTCATTAGTATCCAAGAGATTGTGTCTGTGACTTAATTCAAACATTGCATACCAGCAGCTATGAAGTCCTTCCCACGATGCACAGTTATGCCTTTCATTTTCTATAATAAAGCGTAATCACAATGGAAATATATGACTATTCGTACACAAAATTGGCAAACCACTCATGGATCATGCATAGTAATTTGCTAATGTGGTTGATATTCACATTTACAATTGGATTGTTTTTCATCATATTCTTTGAAACGTCAAGCACTAAGAATATAAACTATTCTTAGCACTAAGGATATAAACTATTCTTATGCATTTTTATTAAGAACCTTTTAAGATACAAATTTCCATTGAATTTTCTTAGTGATCATTTACATAGACAGGTATGTCATTTTCTTTTTTGCACACATTGCCTGTGGATGTTTCGCCCAAATGGTTGGGCAGCTCCTGGTTCCAATGGCCCTGTGCAAGATGGGAAGGTGTTTTCCAAGCTGCTGTTCATATACTTTGCCTCGTCTAAAGTATGAAAGTGACCTGCACACATACACTCATTTGCAAAACGTTGTGTGATTTTATGTTTGCATGCTAAAGGTGGTACAATGGATACACCTGTGTCGCGACTTCCTACATTTGCTATCTCAATTTTCCCTTTTCCTGATGCATGTCCATTTTGTGGTTACAAGTCTGTTGCCACAGGTGGACTTCTAATATCACCAGAGTCTATAATCTTGGTAGCACCTGAAATTGCATCAATCACTCATTCAAAAGCGGTTATATTATTGCATCTCTACTTGCTTTTCTTTGCATTACGTTTCAGTCCTGGTGTTGTCTGGGTTGCTGTGCTGGAAGATTCCACCTTGCCACGTTTCCTTTTCACTCTTGTTGCTGTAATTGAATACAAGGTTAAACTTGATGGGGATTACTTTCACTAAAATTAAAATGCAAAAATACACAAGCTCACATTTGTTTGAAACTTCAGTAACTACTGTTGAGAATCAAGCACAGGATTCATCAATCTGAGAACACATTTTGATAATAAGCCAAAACTTTGATCAATCCATGTTTTAATGTAGCCTAATTTTACTAGCTATGCTAGTTACAATGTAAAAAGCTGAAGAGGAGATTTAACAAGCAGCTTTTTCATGATATACTAGCTTCATCGGCACATTATATTAAGAAAACCATGGGTTTTTTTTCAACCTGGGAAGTTACAAGGCCCATCTTTGAAATGATATGGCTTTGTTACATTTTTCTTGTAGAGAATCTTGTATTTTTTCCCTTCATAGAATTTCTACTGACTCCTAGCAAGCGAATTTGATGGTGGTGCACTGTCTCTTCCACAGTAAATGATAAATGCCTCTTATGTCCATCATATGACATTTGAAGGGGTATAACATTATCGTATTGTGTTTACAAAGTATTGTACAAGTTGCAAATAATGTAGCCTGCAAAGGCAATTAATGCCAAAAATTGATTCACATGAAGACCCTTCGATAGATAAGAAACCTCTTAAATTTTTAATGGAATGATAATACTGAAGTAACAGATACTTCGGGTTTGCAACTATTATGTCTGGACTCAAATCCTGAGGCACGTCGCTAAAATGCTGTGCGTTTACTGCATATGCAGAGCTGCAACTTGACAACCGTAGTAACAAGGCATCTTAGTAACATAAATCCATTAGGCAACTATCGGCCAATTCATCAGAGTTCAATTTGTACGTTTGTTGCATGCTCCGCTCTGTGCAAATAGTCATGCGAATCGGAGCATGGCGACGGTCTCAAGATTTTGATTCCAGACATAATACATCTTACATAATCCGAATACAGTTCTGAAAGTGGTTAGAGGACAACTCGTACTGCTAATACAAGTAATACCCTGTGACACTCTGGCCATCCCATGTGACACTAATGGCATACCCATTTTAGCATGACAGGAAATGGTCCTTTGGTTCTTAATCTTCTTGAACACGTTTTTAATCCCTAAGCACTGACATGTTTGTACAGTATAAGCACATACAATGGATTCTGGGATTGATGTAAAAAACCCTCTGGTTACACACTGATATCCAGCTTACTTTTGTGAAGTTCTCTGATATGCTTACTTTTCTTTGGTGGGGGGCCCCCCCCCACCATTCATCGGTGGTGATTTTTGCTGTTGTGCTATGCCTTTTTGGCCTTTGGCGATTTGAGGGAAGCTTGTCTCTTGGTGCTGGTGAACTTGTTGAATTAGCAGCATTTCTCTTCTGAAGTATTTTTTTTCTGCTGGGGTGTCTTAGGAGATGTGACAGTAGTCTTAGCTTTGCCCTTTTGTTTCTTAGGTGGACTTGGTCCATTAGACTCGGCACTACTCGCTGCTTTGCGTTTCTTGATTGGTGCTTTAACGGCCTAGCGAGCCCTACTGTGGGATTTCGGTAGACTCTTTGCACACTGCAAACTCCATTGCCATCGTCTTTACAGCCAGAACTTGACATGGCTTTGTCTTGAAAAGAGTCCCTGACCGTATATAGTCTGGTTTATCTGTGTAGCCAAGTGTGTGAAACATACTCCTAGGTACCGTGCTTCAATTCAGCTGGAGGGAACAAACAGAGAAAAAAATAAGATCAGCTTCAAATGGTAACCTTCTTATTGCTGAAGCAATTCTCACTCCAGCAAGTCTGCATCAATCATACATCGTTGAAAGAAGTCCAAATTACGAAAACAAAATACATATCAAAGTTGTTTGCGCAAGTTGATTTTAAGTTTGGCTTTAATTGTCTGACAAATTTAGGGCTAAAGGATGTTTTCTTACGAAGTTACAGCAATACAATTTGCCCATTTAGGTTTGGCCAATATAATTTTTCCGTTAAACTCTTGGGCTTGCAAAAGCAAATTTTTTAGCTCTCATATCAAAATGGATTAAAATACCGGCACAAAACTTCACAGCATGGGGTTTTTTGAGGTCAGGCCATTCTGGTCAGATGAAAATTCTAATACTTAATCCAAATGAGTCTGGTCAAACGACGCTCAAAGCAGGCATTAATTTTTGCCAATTGCACAATAAACTAAATATGCAGAATTAAGTTACCTAATTCATAAACGTTATTAAATCAGACATTTTAGCATGAAAAATCTGAATATGTCAATGGAAATCCAATGCAGTAATGTTCCTAATGGAAAACATCAAATACCCGCCCTAAATGGATCATCCAACGTCATATGTAAACCTTCTTAAGCACTCCCTGCATACGCTCGACTACATTGTACTGTGCATCGACCATCTATGGCATGATTTTTTTGTCCAATCATTGTCCTCTCTCATAATAAACGTTTATGACTTTCTACTCAATTGACATGTTCAATCATATCAACAAATTATTTTACCATTCTGTGCAAAAACAGATATTTTTATTATTATTATGACATCATGCTTTTGAGTGGTTAACAAAAATACTTTGTATTGCACGTTTTTGGTAAAAGTTCCCAAGCAATACCATATTTTTTTTTTATATTGTAGCCGGAGTCGCATCCGGGGACTTTAGCGTATCGTTCAGACTGGTAGACTTGGCTGAACGGGGTGTTTTTGATCTAACTTGCCAGTTGGACTACAACACTGTGAACGCAAGGTTTTGTTTGAGTCACCTTGATATTTAAATAATAATATGGAAATGTGCTCTTTTTAAATTCGTATGATACAAGAATATATTGCACTTCGATAGAATATATTGGTATCGTCTTCGACTTGTCAATTTTTTATCTAGCTCGTGCATATATTCTTGTATCACTACTCAAAGACATTAAATATTATATAAAATTCATGCAGCCTGCAGCCATTAAACATAGTTTAACTACTGGCAGTGCTTTCAAATTACTCCATACAATTTACAATATAAAATCAACAGACAATACCAGGATAACTTCCTTTAGAGAAGCACTCATTAATGAAAGTGGAAATTGTTGTCCATACACCTGTTAAATCAAAGGGAAAAATGCATGTGTAATTTAAAAAAATGCCCCCCATCAAAAGTGAGTTAAAACAGTTGATAAAGTGAAATTGGTTCCAATTATAAACGAGTGCATCAATGATGCAGTAAACCCATTCAATTGGGATGGTTAGGGAATGCATAGTTGAATTGGGTCATAGGTCCATGTAGGGCATTACATGTCAATTGACATTAGCCCATCGGGTCGTGGCCAGTGGTTATCTTGAGCAAGTTTGGTGGCTATACACTTAACTCACACCAGTCTGTTCACGCATGATGAAAGGCCTCCAATTTATGAAAAA
>JAMKCH010052615.1:0-31768 GCA_023653785.1 Ophioderma brevispina
CGGACAACCTTTTCTTGATGATTCCTAGTGTATCATAATGTGCAGGAATCACGAAAATGCACCTTTAAGAAATTAAGATTCAATGAATTTATATAGTTGGACACTCACTATATTTGGTGACCCATGAGACGTACACAATTTTCATTATTTTACAAACACGCACCAAACGCATTTTTTTGGTGCGTATATAGGCCTATCGCTAGTGTAACATTTCGCAATAATATGAAAATTTACACACACGTTTGCATTTGCAACAAAAATTACCTTACAAATGAAAATAAGGGCTAATCATTACATGCTTTGCTTCAGTATAAAATATAGGTTGAATTCGGAATATTTATATAGGAATTCACAATTTTGCACCAAAGAGGGCATTTTAAACGCACCCACCAACCATGTATTTTTTGGCACTGTTAAAATCTCTTAATACGGGCGTTTTGCTGTTAGTCCGGACTCAACGTGCAAATAACTGTAAACGGGACCGAAACGTGCAAATGACTGTAAAAAAACTGAATTTTTAAAAACTGTTTGATACCCAGCTCTGCCAGTCAAAACTCTGTTATTTTATGAACATTTTTAACAGTGGTCGGTTTGCGCGCAATATAATTGCGATTTAAGCGTTTGCGTTTGTTTTAATTTAATTAATTAACAAAATATGGGTAGTAGAATTGGACTCAACCACTACTTTTGCACAAACATCAGAACAATACTAACCGATATCGATCTTGTCAATGGTTTATCTCTGAGTTGAAAACAATCTTCGCAACCTTTCTGAAGAATGTGGACATTTAATAACCACGGAGAATTATCATCTTTAATTAACGGTGCAACGATAGATTTTGGAGACAACACCAACATTATTGTGTCATAATGTAATTTCATATAGATTAGACACTCAATAGATTTCTTACCTTGTATTTTGGCTACAGAAATGTCTTAAAGAGAAAAAGAGGTGATTTTTATTTGCGTATATTTCAATGTAAAACATCGACTGCTTTTCATATTTGCCTCCTATACAAACTAGAAATTTCAAAAATTTGTACCAAGAACATTTCTCAGCTTAATCGCTTTCAGTGGGTTATTTTTTTGATGGAAAGCTTTACAAACCTCAGGGCAAAAATCAGTACTGTCGATTTTTTAAGGGATCCCGATATGTAAAATCTCTCGTTGCACCTTTAAAAAGTAAGCTTTTATTCATAGCTATTGGAATCATCGTAAATTTTTTTCATCACTTATTCGCATTGCAATTTATATGGTTACACGCCAACAGCAATGTGTGTGGGAATCCGTGCAAAAAAGCAGCGACATTTGTTCACGGCAATGGCAAAATGGTCCAGTAAAAGCGACATCGGAAATACAGTTCTGTTGAGCATGCAAATTACCTTAAACACCTCTAAAATGACTCATGTAACAAACCACAAAATTAATTTTTCAAGATACACAAGTTTCTCATACCTTGCTTGTCCTTTACTAGATCCGAACAGCATGCAACTTGCTGAAATTTTGTTTATAGACCATCTCTCTATTATGGTGCTCGGTGCAATACGGGGGTGGGGGGGGTCCAATCACCCTTATCTGAGATCATTATTAAAAGCAGACCATTTCCGGAAGAAATAGATTATTGGGACTATAAAAGGTATATATGATTTTGTCAGCATTTCTTTTTTTAAGTGTGCCCTAATGCTTCCAATTTACACTTGACCATTACCAAAGCGAATTCAGATGTTTTTATTATTTTTTTTTTTGCATGGGGCACAGAAAGTTCCAGACCCGTTATATTCCGAGGAAGTCGACCCAAATTCAGTTTTGCCACATTCAGCTGACACTGGTCGAATATTCCATCAGAGGGGTAAAAATTGTTACGATCCAGATCTTACCGATCGTACGCCACTGAATTTCCACGTACAAGTTTTGGGGGTTATTGAGACCCATACAATTTTGTGTAAATTGATACCTTCCCCGAACAGGGTTCCAACTTCAGACTCAGTAGCTATCTAGGTCTATCGTTAGCTCCCGGTTGCCTCTTTCTGTAATTCCCTAGCATTATAATCCAATTTTCTGTTCTGCATTTTTTCTGTTATCATGTCTTCTTATATGCTGAAATAATTCGAATTGGATCGTCAAATGTCAGAAGTAAATATCGGTAATCTTCTTGCCTATACTTTTATAGATCACCTATCACAGTGCACTTATACATGGAAATTGTAAATTTTCATGCGACTAAATTTTGATCGAATGAAACCTTAAATGTTTTGGCTTATGCAACATATGGTTTTAATAATTAATTTTTTTTTACTATAATTCTTCCAAAACTTATGATTTAGGCCAATTTGCTAAAAGGGAATACCCGATTGCGTACTGTAGGCCCGTGACGGGGTGACGGGGTCAACTGGGACCGTGACGTGACCATCGTCAAAAAAGGTACCGAGATTTTTTTCTTGAAGGCATCCATACTCTGTAATATTGCACATATAGATTACCCACAAACAAATCGATTTCCTACCTTGTTTTGGCTACATAAATTCATCTTCAATAAAACGAATTGGTCAGCGTGATTTTTGATTGAAAGAATAATTTTCAGCTTATAATCCTTTCATGGGTAGATTTTTTTGCAATCAGAGCTTTCCTATGAATCTCGTTGGCATATTAACCTTGGCCTAACATTTATCACGAATCATGATCATACTTATTCAGCCCACTCATCAGTCATTTTTTCTCCCAAATTCAAATGCAGATTTTGTCTCTAAATTAGCTCATAGCCTGACCGGAGGTCATATCAAACACCATTGACTGTTAACTTTGCGAAAAACAGACCCTTAATTATTTTAAAACGGTCTTGAGGATGCAATATTTTGTGTACTGGTTTCTAGACCAAGAAAAGGTCGGATCCCGACTTTTCTTAATAAACACAAACAACAATAAACATCAGGCATTTCTGTTACAAATACATGGAAGCGTGTTCCGCTAATAAGCGCACTTGACAGGGGAGTAAAATTTAGGAACTGACTGAACCTAGAAAGGACACATTTTCCAATACAATCGTGCAAAAACATGGACTTATAGGAAGAGAATAAGAAATGGTATCCGGGTGCGCAACATTTGAATTACGGGGAGCTAGAGATGTTGGATCCATGAATGTGCATGTGTGAGAGTGTGTACATTCATTGTCTGATACGTGCGATACTTTAGGTAATTGTGATATAATGTATAAATATAGTACACCCCCATTCATGGATCAAACATAGATAGCTCCGTCATTTTGAACAATTTTTAGGCGTTTTATATAAAGTTCGGAATATTGATAGTCTTATTTTCCAGTCGTTTTGTAATCCTTATGATTACAATTAATCTAAATAATATTTAAGCAAGAAAATCTATCAAAATAAACCAATTTGTCATTTAGATCTCATTTAGCATTCATCTCATTTTTTTTGGTAAGGAACGAGACCTATACAGCATGAATTTTGTATCGAATTGCAAAACATAAAATACATACAAACATAACAGAATATGTAATACGTTTTCCTGTCGTTTTGGTATACACTTTTAACACCAGTGGCAACATGGAAAGCTTCATGCATCCACCAATGCCTAGGTAAAAACAAAATCATAACACAATTAATTTAAATAAAACAAAAAAACATTACTTCTTCGTATTGGCAGGGAGGTGGGAATGGTACTTGATGGTCCGTATTTCTTGTGTTACTCTTTACATGCTCATGTAACATAGTCTACAGTACATCGATCGCCACAAATTAGTACCGTGAGTTTCACGGTACTTTAGTCCCTATAGTGCTTAATCTATTGTGAAAACGAATGGGATTCACGAGCTCGCATACAACACGATAATAGATATCGACAAGGCTGAGACAATACTAAGCTTGCGAGTGCGTGTAACCCGATGAAACTTCGCGGGTGTGGACTAATTAATCGATGAAATCCCTGGGTAAATTCCATTCAGCCATTTCTTTTACCCACTCTCAAGCCACATTTTACTCGATAGGAGAGACTCTCAACACGGGAAAATTGTTGTATTTGAGCGACTCTCAAACGGCCGATTTGTTGGGCATCTGAGAGACTTTAACAAAGCCCATCGTATTTTGCTTGCTCTCAAACTTAACTCTCAAACTACGGTTTTTACGACAGTTATTACCTTTATATTTTCGCCAGTATATCTAACTTTTCTTTCCTAAACATAAAAGAGAGAACTTTTAGATCTGGTAATATGCCCCTGATTTCTGCTAATTTTAGAAAATATAACTAACTTTGCTTGGGTAATTGCTATCGCTAAAACATCCTTTATTTGTTCAAAATACATACCTTTACAATATCTAAGGGGGGGGGCGAGTTGGCAGGGCAAATACGTTTTTTGGGGCGACTTGGCAAGGCTTATACGTTTTGGGGGGCGACTTGGGAAGGCATATACGTTTTGGGGGGCGAGATTGCAGGGTGTAGATTGCAAGGGGCGAGTGTCCTGATACCTTACGACAGCTGGATTCTCATGTCCAGTGTGCGTGTTTGTATTGAAGTGACATACTGTATTGAATGAACTCAAACTTTGCAAGGTTTCAGAGACCAAAATACCGCCAATATACACTCAACGTGCATTTATGTCAATTCTTGCAATGCTTACATTAGTGTACATAGCATTTGTTTTTACAATTTGATATCACAAATTGTAAATTCGAGAAACTGGAGGGAGCGATTTTCTCAACAGCATAATTGGAAGTCCCGAATAAACAGGAAGTATAAATTGCGAGGTTAAAGGTCGTACACCCGGTAACAAATGCACACCACCGATGGAACAAAATCCGTTTCCAACAACATTTCAACGCTGCCGGCCAAGCCCATCAAAAAAAGTACTAATTGTGCGGTATATTAGAATATATGCGTGCCTCTAGTAAGAAAAGAAAGTTTGCCTTATCCCCAAAAAGTGAAGAGTGCGCTAGAGTCTAATAATAATCGGATAATTTTGAAATCGGCTAATCAATTTTTCAGAAATAACCCTTGCTTTTTTTTCTTAATTAAACAATGACGCGGCTAAATTTGTGAATTTCTTGGCTACCATCGTCTGACTATCCATGAAATACGAGCTACGGCCACACACATCGATCGCGTGAGGAATGAAGTGACAGGTGGCACACAAACAGAAAATCAATGAACGTAAAATAGACAGAAATGGTACTAGAGACTCTCTTCCCAAGCACATTTACACAAACGGCACAAAACACATACAAGACACCCCTTCGTACAAACGGCATTTAGTCAATTTAAAAAAAATAAAAAAATGGGGGTTAAAAGAGAATCGCTCGGACTGACTTTTTGGCTAGATATCCCGCAGAGGTGTGGCTAGCAATTTGTCAAGGAAATAATAGAATCACTGGCGCAAAAAACACCGAATGCTATTCGCCAGTGGCGTGCATACTATCATTGAGTCCTTGCGATTTCTATCTACGTACGGTGTCTGTGGCAGCAATATAAGTACAACTGGACGAAAAATTACGATTTTTTCGCGAAATAGGTAAGTGACAATTGACTCAACAATCTCTATGAATCATTAGATCCACATGCCTTTGCATGACGTACTTGAGGTGAGTAAAATTAAATATAAAGATAATTATCCTTCTGCAATTTTGGACTTCGCTGAGTTCAGGAAAAATGGCTAAGTCAATTAATGGCAACGTCTGTCACTCATAACTCGTCCTGATTAGCATGTTTAATGTAACTATGATGGGCATCACACGAAAATGGCCTTCGCACCGTACATTTTGTAGTGTTTCCTTACAGGGTCCTCATAAGTGAGATTGGATTTGGAACCCAGTTCCTCATGAGTGAGATAAGAGATTAGCTTGGACATTGAAGATATAACTGTGGAATTATATTTAGTACATTTTGTAGGATTTTCCTATACAGGGTCCCTCATAAGTGAGATGGGATTAGGAACCCGGTCCTTCATGATGAGATAGGATTACAGGCTTGGAACATGAGATATAATGTGGAATGATATTTAGGTACAATTTTGTAGGTTTCTCCTATACGGGTCCTCATAGTGAGATGGGATTTAGGAACCCAGGTCCTCATGAGTGAATAGATTAAGGCTTGGAACATGAGATATAACTGTAGAATGAATTTAGGACATTTTTGTAGGTTTACTATAGAGGTCCTCATAGTGGAGGGAAAAAATTTTTTAGGGCACCAAGGTCCCTTCATGATTGAGATAGGATTAAGGCTTGGGAACCTTTAGATATAATTAGTCATATTAAATTAAGGACATTTGTGAGTTTTACTCTAGAGGGCCCCATAAGTGAGATGGGATTAGGAACCTGGGTCCTCATTGTGAGATAGGATTAAGGCTTGAAATCCTAATACAAAATTGTAGAATGAGATTAAGACATTTGGTGAGTTTACTAAAAGGGGTCCCCAAAAGTGAGATGGGATTTAGGAACCTAGGGTCCCTCAGAGTGAGATAGGATAAGGCTTGCAACACTGAGATATAATTGAAGCATGAAATTTAGGGGACATTTAGTAAGTTTACCATGGAGGGTCCTCATAAGTGAGATGGGATGTAGGAATCCGGGTCCTCATGATTGAGATAGTATTAAGGCTTGAAACCCAGCGATATAATTGTAGAATAAAATTAAGACATTTGGTAGGTTAATAATAGGGTCCTCAAAGGTGAGATGGGATTTAGGAACCCGGGTCCTCATGAGTGAGATAGATTAAGGCTTGAAAACGAAAGAGATATACTTGTAGATAAATTAAGGACATTTGTAGTTCATTATAGGGTCCTCATACGTGAATAGGATTAAGGCTTGGAAAGCAGAGATTAATATAGAATAACTTCATGGACATTTGGTAGTTTACTATAGAGGGTCCTCATAAGTGAGAGGGGATTTTATGAACGCCGGTTCCTCATGAGTGAATAGGATAAAGCTTGAAGAAACTTTGTTAAATGCCCCAATCATGTTGAAATGTATGCCATATTCCTCTAATCATAAGGATTCCACAAAATGTATAGTTTGTACCACCTAACACCATTGTTTTGGAGTTATAAGGTAAGATGCCGAAAATGGAAAAAAAGGTCAATTTCAATTTGTTCTGGGGTCAACATTAACAGTTACTCTGATTATATTTTAAATATTGCAAGTTATTGGCCTGAGTTTAATGCTCATGAAGGTATGTTTTGTATTATGGTTAAATGGCTTACTTACGGAGATAAGGTTCAAAGAAGGTCAACACAATGGGTAAGTTGACCTATGACCTATTTCGTCCTCTAACATGTACTATGCCTTGCAAGATGTACAAACTATTCCTTATTTGCCATTAGCTAGATAACAACTCTATCATTTTTCAACAAAATTGGAGCAACTTCCGATTTTGACCCCTGTACAAATAGAATGACCTTTTAACCATTTTAGCCATTTTTACATAACTCCAAAACCATTGGTCTTAGTTGGTTACAAACTATCCATTTTTGGACTCCTTATGACTAGACGGACAATATGGGCATTTTACATGATTGGCTCATTTAAAAGTTTGACCCCCTGTGGTCACTTAAATTGGCCTATTTAAAAAGTGACCCACCATTTGAGAGTACTACCACCTAACGTTGATATATATTTAGGGTCCCATACTAACTACCCAATTTGTCCAACCTTTTCTGTAGGGGGGGTAAACGCTGATGTTTGACCTGGGTCCTAGCTCCTCCACTATTTGGTGATAACTCTAGAGAGTCCCCATAAGGATGATGGGATTTAGGAACCATGGTCCTCATGATTGAGATAGGGTTAAGGCTTGGAACATTGAGATTATACCTGTGGAATGATATTTAGTACATTTTGTAGGTTTCCTATACAGGGTCCCCTCATAGTGAGATGGTATTTAGGAACCCAGGTCCTCATGAGTGAAGATAGGATTAAGGCTTGGAACATTGAGATATAACTGTAAGAATGAACTTTAGGACCTTTGGTAGGTTTATCTATAGATGGTCCACATAAGTGAGATGGGGATATAGGAACCTGGGTCCTCATTAGTGGAGAATAGGATTAAGGCTTAAAATCCTAATACAAAATTGTAGAATAGATTAAGGACATTTGGTGAGTTTAACCTCTAGAGGGTCCCCCAAAAGTGAGATGGGATTTAGGAACCATGGTTAAATGGTAAAAAAAAGGTCAATTTCAATTGTTCAGGGGGACCAACATTAAAAGTTAATTGATATATTTTAAATAATTGAAGTTAGCTGCCTGCGGTTCGATGACTCATAAAAGGAGATGTTTGTATTATGTTAAATGCTTATTACGGAGATAAGGTTCAAAGAAGGTCAACACCACTTGGGTATGTTGACCTATGACCTATTTCGTCCCATAACATGGTAAATATGCATTGAGATGGTCAAAAATCTTCCTTATTTTGACTCATTTAAGATGGGAACACTTCTTATCATTTTACAAAAGTGGAGCAACTTCGATTGTGACCCCTGTACAAATAGAAATTGACCCTGTTTACTTTTTAGCCAGTGGTAAATACATCCAAAAACCAATAGTCGGAAGTGGTACAAACTTATACATTTTTGGGAATCCTATATGATCCGGTTTGTTTTAAGACGGACAATATTGGCATTTAAAATGAATTGGAGATTTTAAAAAGTTTTTTGACCCTGTGGAAACTTAAAACTTGGCCCTATTGAAAAAAGTGACACCACAAAATTGGAGATACTACCGACCTAACGTTGATATATGAGGGTCCATTTACTAACTACCAAAGGTGTCAAAAACTTTCTGTAGTGAGGGGTAAACGATGATGGGTCTGACCTGGGTCCTAGCTCCTCCACTATTTGGTGAGTAACTCTAGAGAGTCCCCATAACTAAGTGAGATGGGATATAAGAAACAGGGTCCTCATGCGTGAGATGGATTAAGGCTTGGGAACATTGAGATTAACTGTGGAATGTATTTAGTACAGTTTGTAGTTTCCTAACAGGGTAATCATAAGAGAGAGGGGATTAGGAAACCCGGTCCTCATGAGTGAGATAGGATTAAGGCTTGGAACATTGAGATATTACACTTCGATGAAATTTAGGGACCTTGCGTAGGTTACTATAGAGGGTCCCATAAGTGAGATGGGGATTAGGAACTGGGTCCCATTAGGAGATAGGATAAGGCTTGAAATACTAATACAAACATGTAGAATGAGATTAAGGACATTTGGTGGAGTTTACTTGTCTGTAAAAGAAAGGGTCCCCAAAGTGAGGATGGGATTTTAGGAACCAGGGTCCTCATGAGTGAGATAGGATTAAGGCTTGCAACAATGAGATATAATTGAAGAGGTGAAATTTAGGAGATGGTAGGTTTACTATGGCGGGTCCTCATAAGTAGATGGATTTAGGAACCAGGGTCCTCATGTGTGACATAGGATTAAGGCTTGAAACCACGAGATATAACTGTAGAATAAAATTACGGACAGGTGGGCTTTACTATAGAGGATCCCCATAAGGAGATGGGATTTAGGAACCGGGTCCTCATGATTTTGAAATAATTTGGTTGTGTAGTAATTAGAAAATAAATCTCTGAACTAAAGTAGTCAACCTCAAAAGGCTTATTTTTTTTTTGTAAATTCAAAAGTAGAATTGAATCAGAGTTTTCATTTTCATGCACAGTAAACATTGGCAGGATTACCGTGTATAGCAACATTCCGGATATGGAGTTTTATAAAAAACATTGTGATTGTCTATATAAAGGGCACACTCTTTGAGCTTTGTTATTTCACACAGGATTAGTATATGGACAAGCATTGTATGTATAGATGCAAAAAAAAACAACACGAGGTAAAAAAAAATAGTACGACCTCATCGGGAAATTTCGGAGTCAGCCTTTAAAATGATTGGAAAGGACAGGACATTTTTAAAGGGGGCATTTCGTAATCACAGCCTCGCCCCCCCCCCGGGACTACCTAAAAAAACGTGGGATTTATATCATCTGAACCGTTAGCCTTATTAATCCATATATACCTATCTTATGTGCAAATCGGTCGTATTATTAAGCGAAATCGCCAATTTTGTATTTTCTGTCCGTAAACGGACAGAAAATACGCACAGACGGCCTATGGGGCCGTGGGGAAACAAACATTGCTCATAAACACAAAAATACAAGATCGGAATCAACTCCAATGTGGAACAAGCCTTTTCTAAAAAGATATCTATTGAGCAATGAATAAACAGAAAGGTGCTGGAATCAAGAGTAGGTGGGTTTTCCAAACATTTAGGACCTTGAAAATGTTGGAGTGTTCCTGCAAGAACAGTCTTCGTTTTCTCTATGAAAAAGTCAGGACAATAGGGTTTACTGATGAAGGGCATGTCAATGTTTTAAAAAGTTATCCGTTGAGGTCATTAGGGAGGAGATCATAATACATGACACGCTATAGTATTAGATCGTCAGTAACTGTATAGTTATGTTCGACACGTAAAAAGAGCTAGTCAGACTTGGTATTATTTCAATCGGCCCTATTATTGCCCCGCAAGAAAAATTAACTGGAAACAAGAGAATTAGTGAGGAACGGTTGTTCGAACCATGATGCAGCCATAACGGTGTGAAAGTAGATATGGTCCGGCAGGAACCACATTCCGGGGCTTCCATAGATGACAACGGAAAAAATTAAAGCATGAAAACTAATGTTGCGTGAAGAGTCAACTTAACTGAATCGATTGCCTATGTCACCATTGTTGGCGGACAGTGAGACCGGCGGGCCATATCGGCCCACATGTTAAGTGCCCAATCGGTCTGGATTGGCGATCTGGATGCCGGTGAGTTGCTAATATTGAATGAGGCTTGGCCGCATCGTCTACGTCGACACCATTCTGTATCAAGCCTGCTGTTATCGTGCCCTCTTGGTTTCATGGAGGAAAATCAGGAGGTAGGACACGATTTGCTAGATTTGGGATTTCCCAACAGTAATTTGGGGAAACTACTACGTGCATTTACTATGCAGTTCGATTCCACTGACATTACAAAATATCTCTTAAACATTTGTTCAAAAGATTTGAGTAATCATAATGATTATTCTTAGCACCCAAATTATAATGTCAAAATCCGTCGAGGTTAGTGGATTAACCCTCGCTGCAAATAATATAATTGCCATAACGGTCACCAGGCCTAGCTTTAGCCAAGTCTGGGGTAACCAGTTCGGTTATGTGTAAGAGCGCCTCCTACCCCACGTCTGGAAATGGAAAACAGACTAGCACCCGGAAGTTGGAGCCGTTTGATGCGCTGTTGTGTGTATTACTCGATCGCGCTGAATATGAAGCTGGGGAAAAAGTTTTTGGTCATGTCCCTTGGTGAATAGGGAAGAAGCATTTTAATCTACCAAGAAGTCGCTTGGATGCCTAACAATAGAAAGTGATTTTGAAAGGAAAGGGGGACAAAGTCACAAAACTTTATTTTGGTTACTGTCTTTTCTGAATGTAACTTTGTACAGTTTCAATACAGAACAGTCGATTTATAATATTCACATCACTTCATGTAAAGACGGTGTTTATAGGACTTAAAACGCTTCGTGGTCAATAGGAAATCGCTATCTTATATAAGTGTTTACAGTGTTAAGAATTTTGATTCCAAGTGTTTTAAAAACCTCTCGTCCGACCGGGGGTTAACCCCCGCCGCCCAACGATGATTCCCTGTTCGCACAAAAAACGCAAACGATATGATCTAAGGCTTTTAAATTATGTAATTGTAATTCATCATCCTTGGCGGTCATTTTATTAGCGAAACCAATTGGAGAGGTACCACCTTCAGGGAGGACAATCGGGTGTAATCCACAAAAGTCCCAAGTCGGACAGTTTTGGTGTGTTGGGTTAACCGCCTTCCTATACTTTACTGGTAAAATGCCCAAAAATTGGTACGTTTGTTACGTATCATGCTACTGCAAGCTAATACTGACAATATTTAGTTTTAGAGTAATGACATGTGTTGCTTACACCCGTTATTGCCAAATAAATACAATTTTGCTTGCGGAATGGCGAAAATGGTCCGAAAAACCCTGATTGTGATGATTTTGCTTCAATAACGTATAAATAGAGCGTCTCACTATGACTTCACGTGACGGCATACTGTAAACTTGAATATGTCCTTTTCTCAATAAACAGACTATGTAGCTACCACTTGGATAACCAAACAAGGAGCCGGCAAACAAGTGATGTTGGTCCCTTAATTACGAAAAAATCAGGGGGTAGTCCCCCGGTATTGAACGTAGTATAAAACCCTGGTTGGACGAGGGTTAAGAATGTGCATTATAAGTATGGAATTAAAATGATATTTGAATGAGCATGGAAATAATTAAATTCCTCAACCACTTTACATTCATGGTACTATCCGACCGCTACTAGCCGAATCCACGGTCAGTTTAAATAGATCTTTCGTTTTATGTTTGTGTGTTTTTTTTTTAAGTGTTTAGGCCAAGGTTTCACTTCCAAAAACTTTATCCCACGAGCTTCAACTATAGACCTACATTGGACCATGGATGCAGTGGCTATTGACCATTGTGTTTTGTCGTATTACGTTTAGGTACGTATGAAAGTAATTATGAGGCCCCGTATTACAGTGCTTGGACAGCGCAAAAACCATTGTTATCCTATATTCAGGAGTCAATAGCGCACCTGCCTTATACAGGTGTTTTCACATTTTAACGTACACTACTTTCACACTGACCCGCTACTATGTTCTTGACCACGGCCGTCGTGTTACCGTAGAACACACAGTATTAAGAACGCACGTCTAGGAGTGTGTAATTTTACTTACTGTTTCGTCCTCCAGCAAACAATTCTCACCCGTAAAAGTACGGTTGTGCCCCTATATCAGCGCCGAATCGAGTATAGGTTGGCATATCCTCCCCCCCCCCCCAAACAACTTCGACTTCGCTCTTATTAGCGCCTAATCACTGCGTGGTAACTAGAGAGACAGGTTTTTAAAGTGACGGAGGAGATTTTTTTAGAACGATTCACTCAAATTGTCACAGGATCGAGGTAGACGCACCTACCAAGACCCTTCCGAAGTTTTATTGACAACAGTATCAAAGAAAACCGCAAAAACTTGTTTTTGACGTGCCTGACTATCGTAATTGTCCCCATCGAACACCGTGCTTTGACTTCTGTCGTGCACGACTAAGTACTAACTAACTCGTCATATTATTACATAAATACGGCGTATTCGGCTTATTTTACTTCAGGTGCATGATCTATACATTGGAAAGCATTCCCAAATATCAAAAAAAACCCTGTTCGAAAAAAATTGGTTGCGCTGCTTTCTGGAAATCTCTCATGTCTCTTTAAAGGGTCCGTATCAATGGATATGCTGCCCTGATCACTTACTCAATGGAATAAATCAACAAAACACCACCAAAGCATTATAAATGACTTTTGATAACGCGGTGGTCTTAAAGGCACTGTCAGTGATTTGCTATAAATCGAAACAGAAAATCGAAAAATCAGATAAGATTTTGCATGGCTGTAACAAGTATAGGTGACCTAACATATCCTACAATGCTAATAGTCAGGGTGAACCTTAATTCGTGACCGTAAAGTGGAGTATGGACACAATTGTTTTTGATGAAAATGATAGATTAGGGTGTATGAATAAGAATCTGCCGGGTGCCACCTGGGCATCCTTGAGCATTTGAGAAATCCAAGATGGCGTAGTCATAAATGATAATTATCTATTCAACCCGATATTATCAAAAAACTATGAGGTACTAGTATACTATATGCATCCAATGAACAGTGTATGGCAAATTGTAAAATGAAGTCATACTCACATTCAAATGGAAGCCAAATCCCAGAATTTTAAATTATGCCATATAACAGCAAATAACTGCGATAAAATAGACGGAAGTGACTTAGGTTATGTTGCAGACACAATTAAAGTTTTTGATACTTTAAAATTGTAACGGACGTCAATCAATATGGCAGCCCAAACGGGAACATCTTCAAAAAAATACTGGCAAAAATTATAAAAGTATTAAAGCCTTCCAAATCGAAATCAATGTGTCAAGAAATAAGATATAAGAAAGGTACATTTGCTCCTAACCAATGTACAACATACATTTCAATGGTTTTAAATGCGACAAAATCGAATTAAAAAACTAATATGTGCAAAGTTGGTCAAAAATACCATAGGAATACATTTTCAAATATATTGCACTCAATTTATTAATTTGATTCCATTTTTATTTATCGGATTTCTTGGTATCACTTGTTATGTCATAGGTAATTTCAATTGTTTCATTGACCACAATACAATACTTGAATATAATATTTAGACATTTGTGTCAAGATTTTTTGAGATATACAAGTTGTGGCTGCCATATTGATTGACGTGATGTTACAACTTTAAAAGTATCAGAATACTGTATTGTTGTCTAAGCGATGAAATATCTAAGTACGATGTTTATTTTTATCGCAGTATTTGCTGGTTATATGCCATATTTAAAATATTAGAATTGGCTGCCATTTTGAATTTGGAGTATGAATCAATGTTCAACGTGCATGCATTGTTCATTGGGTCCTAAGTATATATAGTAACCCCATAGTTTGAAATATAGGGGTGTTGAATAGATAATTTTCATTTATGGCGACGCCCATCTTGAATTTCTCAAAATTCTCAAGAATGCCCAGGTGGCACCCGGCAGATTCGTATTATACACACCCTTATCTATCATTTTCAGCAGAAGAAAAAATGTGTTCCATACTCATTTTACGGTTCAGGCAAAAGTTGGGCCATGGCTACCTGACTATCCTCGGACTCTTCCAGAGGAAGGTTGGGAAGGCAAAGTTGTCCTCCGCCCCCTCCCCCCACCCCCCCTCCAAAGTTGTCCCGGCCCCCGAAGGAACCTGAATTTCTGATGTGCACAGTGCAGAGAGTGTGCATCACACCGTTTCAAGGATTACAATACACTGGACCTGGGTTATCTCAACTTGTCATTACCAATTTACGGTCCACAAGTAGGAGGGGAGGGGGAACTCCCTACAGGTGGTCTGACCCGAAAATTCAGCTCAATTACTACGAAACAGGGAAAGTGGTAGAAGTTCCGGGTAAAAGGAAAGCAGTACAGAAGAGAATGTTATAAGGAAAAGAGAGGGAACGAGAGAGGGGAGGATTGAGAAAGAATACTGGCTGCTTAGTCCTACTCCATCTGATTTTATACCGTTGCTTCAGGAGCGCGAGGGGGGTTACAGGAGGGTGAAGCTTTGGCATTAGAATGGTTTGGTTAAACAGTGTTAAGATTATTGCTTGGGGCTCAAGGGTATTCAGCCCCCCCCCCCCAAAAAAAAAAAATTATGGGGTGCAAGCCCCCCCCCCCCTCCGCTTTCCGAAGTTGCACACGACCAAGGACCGGTTATGGGTCACTAGGAGTCAAGTAAATATGTGTTGGTGAAAACAAGGTCGTTGGACAACAAGCACCTGCTGCACAATACTGTCAACGAATCAAACCAGATGTGCAATGGGTTATTTTTTGGCTGTGTGGTAATAGCCTGGTTCATTTCTCAAAAAAGTGCTTCTTCAAACATGACGAAGGCATTTTGCGTACAAGCAATGGCGTAGTGTTTTTAGATTGAAATTTTTATGCTAATTCCAAATTTTCTGGTCCCCAAGCTGGCGAATTTTGAGGGGAAATGTGCTAATTAGCATAAATTCAAAATGGCCGCCATTTTTAACGTTTGTTTGTACATACTCAAGACTAGGCTTGTAATGACTTTCATTCCTTGTGTCTACCAATGTTTTCAGGGTTAAGGGAATACATTAGATCATTAGTTCTAGCATTAGGTCAACCTTAACAGTTAATTTGCATATAAAAATTCAATAAATGGGCTGCCTTTGACATTTTGTACATAACTCAAGATTTAAGGTTGTACTTCTTCTTGTGTGCTACACATATGTTTCAGGGTCAGGAAATTAAAAGATCATAGTGGGGTTATGGTCATGCGTCATGAGTAGGGGTATACAAAATGAGGCTGGCGTTACCTTTTCACAAATATTTTTAACATTTTTTATGTATCATAAGAGAACAAGTTATGGTATTCAGCTGATGTATATTTCATTTTAAAAGGGACTTTATCTAGCTTTATATGGTAGCAGAGTTTATGCTATCTATCTTTACTTTTTGAGTTGTCGTAATTAATTTTAAGTTCGTCGGGGGTCAGAGAGGTGGTGCCTAGGATGTGAGGTTGGGTGCCTAAGGATGAGCATGTGTTAAAGTCTAGGGATTTTTGATTTTCGGGGTCATTTTGTTTGTTATTTCTGTGCATTCATTTTGAACTCATTACAACAGTTTACGCTATGATGTTAATTGAAGGTAAACAAATTAGACTGCCACAAAAAGGTTGTTGTACTTTTTACATCAAATTTCACTTTTCCACCTATTTGACACTTGTGGCACCCTGTAATGCACTACAAGTTGCATATTCGGTCTTCATTACATTTTGAGCTTTACAACAATATCTTTTTATAGCCTATCTCAAAAATATTTTGGACGTACTTCATTTAAAGAGAACATGAGGAATTATTCCAAAAAAGAGAAGCGCACCCAGTTTTCTCGAACCCGGGTTTTGTTTGCATAGTTGGAATGCTTTCCAATGGTAGTAGATCACCCCTGAAGTAACTAAGCCGAATACGCCGTCTTTATGTAATACTATGATGATTAGTCCTTTTGTCGTGCACGACAGAGTCAAAGCACGGTGTTCTATTGGGGACAATTATGATCGTCAGGCAAGTTCAAACCAACGTTTGCGGTTTTCTGCTGACTTGTTGTCCCAATAAACCTTCGGAACGTCTGGTAGGGTGGTCTACAATCGATCCTGTGCAATTTGAGAGAAATTCGTATCTATAAAATAATCTCATCATGCCACTTTAAGTGTGAAAACGTGTTGTGTAAATATTTGGTAGTTTCAAGAGCAAAACCCACTTGCCACAAAACTCATGGTGAATGGACCTTATAGCATAGTGATGTTGACAGTAATTTGCAAAAAATTCAAAATTAAATTTTTGCAAATTAATTGTCAATATATGGCATAATACCTTAACTGATGGTCTAGTTGTGTTCTAGTTGTTAAAATGGATTTAAACTTTTATTTAAAAAGATGAGAAGCGTTTGGCGGTATGATACGGCGCATAAGTGAACCGCCGTGAAACACCGATTCTGCGGGGTTCAGGAGCTCGAAAAAAACAGGGTGTAATTTCAATCATTTGCGAATAACTGCCTGTCGATTTTTTTTTTTTTGCCTAGGTTCAAAAGAAGATATTGTAAGAGCATTGAATTCAAAATTCTCTCCTGCAAATTTCATTGCCTCTAGCTAAAGGTAGGGGCAAAGATATGACGGATTCAAGAGAGAGGCGCATAAAGCACGTGTGTTCCAATAGGCAAATCATTTTGTACTGTACCAAAATAATAGAACAGTTTTGGCAACATATTTCATATATGCAGTTTCCTGTTTCGTTTTCTGTCTCTTTTGTCTTTTGTGATGGACAAGGAATTTGACGTAGCGTTCCGGGGTGGGGTTTTAATGCAGCAGTATCAACCTATGTTTTTTTAATATCTTGGACTCGTTCAGACAGTCTTTGTGATATATGGGTTGACCACCCATTGCCATGCTTTTTATACCTTTTTGTTGCTTTTTGGCTAGCTTTTGCCAAAATGTCTCATAAAGCTACGGCGGTGAACGTCACGCCTATTTGGCAAGGCTTGCAGAGCACAAAGCAGAGGTTCGGAAAGTCGATGAAAAACGTTTCACCCGGTATGAACGCAGTATCAGCGCAAGAGCAAACAAACATCGCTATATCTGACCACGTAACCAGAGAAAAACCAAGTAGTGTAGGTTGGTGTGTATTCCCGTAGGATTTTCATGCTAACAGTGATTTGTGGCTGCATTGGGTTTAGTAGGACCTAAACTGTCAGAAATGATGGGGTGCAAATTTCCTGACTGATACCCCTTTTCAAGGGGGGAAAAATGTAGTTTACAGGGAAAAAAAATGTAAAATCGAGGTCAATTGTGTTTTAATGTACACTAACCGCGTTCGTTTCGTCACATAGGATTAGAAAAGTATATATTTGCATAGGTTCCAACCTTTAGTTAAAGGCGGGTATAGCCCCCATAATGGTTAAGGTCATCCTGGGGGGTTAAATGCTCCAATGTTGTTGACAGTGGTGTCAAATGATTCCTTGGTCATACTGAAACCAGAAAATGCATTTTAATTGATCTTTTGATATACACACATTGCGACCATCTAGGAAAGTTCGGTGCCCCCATTAGACCATGTAGAACTTGCGACATTTTGCTATGTAATTAGCCATCCAAATGTCACAAATATGGAAATAATCCATTTTTGGATCATGTGAGACAAAAAATTTTTGTCATACTTTAAAAAAAAAAAAAAAAAAAAAAAAAATTTTACCCCAGGATGACCTTGAAACCTTATGGGGCTATAGCGCTTGAACTAAAGGCCGGAACCCTAAAAGGGGCGCCCCCCCCCCCAAATATGATAACTTTGTCTAATCTTATATATAAAGAGACGAACATATTAATGTACATTTAAAACACAAATTGACTCGATTTAAAAATTTTTCCCTTAGAAACATTTTCCCCCGTGAGGAAGGGGGGCACCAGTCCGAAAATGTGCACCCCATCATTTCGGACTGTCTGGTCCCTATTGAATGAAAAACGCAAGAAAATCAACTTTAGCACCAAATCCTACGGAACTGTTTCATAGAACAATCATGACCTAACACTAATGTCATTGACTGTGAAAAATCCTAAGATCCTGGGTCGGTAGCATGCTAACAGGTCTAGAGAAGTTCGTGAAAAGCGATGGCAAATTAAGAAGGAGAGGAGGAAATACACTCAATAGGGAGGAGGCACCTACCTTACTCATTACGTGTATAGGATCCACTTTTAAGGACTGGAAACGACGGGTCGTAACCGGAATCCACATCCCGGCAAAGTGGATCAGATGACCAGTTCTGAAAGTCCTCCGATGAGATGGACGAAATCTCAAGTGAGTTCCATCAAAATTAAAAATGGTTTTGGCAAACAAAATATCTATGTTGCAAATGTATTTGCTTTGGAATAATGCAATGTCAAAACTAAGGGCGCTTCTCTCTCTGCTTATCTTGCCAGGGTCCTTTCCGAGTGAAGTCTCCTCTCTAACTGCAGATAGCGAAGCCATAATGAAAGGAAGAGATTGCTCATACGTATAATATACGGTGTCTCGTGTTCTTATTTCTTGAAGGGGGGTCTATGCCTGGACCGGGTTTGGAGATTACATTTGTAATTAGAATGGGCAAAGAGGAAAGATACGATTCTTTTAGAACGCGGTATTACACGAGCGCTTCAACACCCCAAATAATAACGTCAATACCACTGATCTTAGCAACAGGCGGGCATCTTGGTCTACCGAACACAATACCATTCCAGAGAAACCTGTTTAACAGATCCCGGGTGCACGTTGGGGGAGAGGTACAGCTCATCCCCATACGCGCAAATACAATGAGCTCACACTGAATTGGCTTGATTTCTGTATCTGTTATGTCGCCTTATCCCCATTTCAATGGTAGCCTCTTTTTTGGATGATATCAATTAATTAATATTTACCTAGCGACCCCCTGTTAAGCGGCGGCACTGGCACATTTTCACAAATATGAAATTCTTCAATTTTGCTCTCAAAAGATAGCCTACTCTAGCCATTGGAAGAATAGATTATTTTACACATAAAAAATAACATACCCCAACAGATAGTGACATTGATATGACAGGAGGAACATCCGGGTAATTGGTAGGCCAACTTTTAAGTTTTTTCCATAACTTTAATCAACAAATATGTATATTACAATAAATATTTTTGACTCGTACTCACTGATATTAAAACACAAGCAGGGGGCGTAAACCATACCTGAGCCTCCGGGGGGGGGGCTCAGGGCGTACCAACCTGAGCCTCCGGGGGGGGTGGGCAAGAGCTCAGAAAGTTTCCCGATTGTTTCAGGCGCGCAATTTTCCGCTCGTTGTGGCTTCGCCAGAGTAGACCCACCGGGGCAACCTCACCTTCCCTTTCTCTTCTTTCCTCCTTTCTTTTTTCTTTCTTTCTCTTCTTTCCCTCTTCTTTTTTTTTTTCCCGCCCTTTCTTCTCTCTTTCCCTCCCTTCTTTTCTTTGCTCTTTTTTGTCTTCTTCCTTCTCCCGTTTTTTCCTTCCATTTGTTTGGCTCTCCCTTCCCGATTTTTGCCCGATTTTTTTGGTGTCGGGGGGGGGGGGCAGCTTGCCCCCCCCCCACTGGTTACGCAACTGCCACAAAGGTCATGGACCGATCAAACAGTGTGCAGAGCGTGGGGACAACATGCATACGGCGTGCGTCTTCTTGTGTTTATAAACGCATTTTCGGTCGTCTGCTGAATTTAGCAACGCCGGCGACGCAAATTACTAAAATCGTTCTGTTACCCTAAGGAGCTGATTTGGTCTTAATCTTTCGGGTGAGGGCTTTTTTGTATATAAAAGCCTTACAACCATGCAAAAATAGCGGATTTTGAAAAAATTCTTGAGGGCGCACTATTTGTTTTCAAATGTGCCAAGTGTCCTCTTTAAATGATTTTATCAACACATCTCTTTTAAACTCATACATTTTAAAATAAATCGAACTCCAGAATAACTCACAACTCCGCCACAATAATTGACAATGTGTATCACAATTCACTGCTACTATTCAACTCCGGTCATTTTTTGTCACTGATATAAGACCACTTTCCCTATAAATTTCTACATTACAACCTATCAAATATAAATACCTACTAAACTACAATCTACCACCGTGACTATAGAGAACACAATATACGTAACTTTAGTCGCCATCTTGCTCGGAACTGGGAAAACACGTTCTCAAAACAGACCCAAATAAATCATATACACACTTTATTGCTACTTACTCGAATATTATAATTTAGTCGCTTTCCATTCATAAGAAATTGTTAGAAACAACAGCTGTAACAACCCTGGCTGACGATGGATTGCTAGATCGATCAAGCGTAAACATAATCTTTATAAGGCTTATCTCAAGAAAAAACTGATGCAGCCAAGCAACAAATACAAACATAACAAACATAAGCTCACACACACTAGCTTATAGCAAAGAAGACACCTAATATCGACATTTAATAAACCAACATAACTTGAATCAAACTTGGAAATTTCTTAATACACCATAGGTTTAGAACAAAAAGGGTAACAATCTCCCAAACACCTTTACCTACAACAAACCACGACTATCCTTTGATATCACCCCGCACTTGTTAATTATTCTTTACAACCTTGGTAACAATCTGGCTTCAAAGATCCCGCCACCTAAAAGCCATTCCCTCACCATTTAATAATAGCATCCAACACTCCATTTTCTTCCTCCAGTTTCTGTCTGTTGATGATTACAAACTCCGTAACCTTTTAACAAGGCAAAAAAGGCTGGGATTGATCATATCGATCCTGGTGTTGCTAATAACATTTTGATCCCATTGTAACTCGCACTTCTGTACCATATTAAATCAATCTCTTGCACAGGCGTTCGTTTCCAATGATCAAATCTGCTAAAGTTATTCCATTATAAAAAGTAAAGATCCTCATGACATGACAAACTATAGGCCTATTAATCCGTAGGAGCTGGATAAGATATGTATGCACATTATTTAGGAGAGGATAACTCAACTGTTTAAGTCTAATATGAACCCTAGGAACAACTTGTGATATGTTCCAAAATTGATATCCTGGTCGAAAGGCCTGATTTTTCGCCAAATTCAAAATGGCCGCAAATCATTAATAGCCACTAAGGATTCTTAAGGTCGATTCGACCAAACCAAATAAAACATGTGTTTTTGGTAACAAATTGGTATTTAAGATAATAGTACACATGGATCATTGAAAAATGGTATTTTAATATGTTAACATTTTTTCAAATCCAAGATGGCGGCCAATATGGCTGCCAAAACCTTTGAAATCTTCAAAATTGCAATTATGTTTGACTCGTAATTCGCTATAAATCAATCCAAGCATGTCCCTGTGTGTCAATTAATTAATTAATAACATGCTATGACCACATACAAGTTATATCGACATTTATATTATGTAATAAGCTTCAAATTCAAAATGTGCTTGATTAAGGTGCTGAAAAGTAAAAACAAAAAAAACTATAAAATTGCCATTACAACACCACTATCATCTAGAATTACCTTACAACTAACTACATAAATGTCATATATCAATTATAAAAGTTTAGGGGGTTATCCCACCAAATGGAACAACTTGGGATATGTGCGCAAATTGATATCCTAGACGAAATTCGAGTTTGCCAAATTAAAAAAAATGGCGGCCAAATCAATTTAACAGCCTATTAAAAATCTTAATGTCCCTTTGAATAAAAACAATGTTTTTTTAAATACAATTGAATTTCAGATAAAGCAACACTCTGCTCATTTAAAGGTAGTTTCAATATGGTAACATTTTTTCAATGCGTGAAGATGGTGGCCAACATGGCTGCCAAAACATTGAAAATCTACAAAAATTGGCATTATTGG
Organism: Ophioderma brevispina; assembly: GCA_023653785.1. NCBI lineage: Eukaryota > Metazoa > Echinodermata > Ophiuroidea > Amphilepidida > Ophiodermatidae > Ophioderma > Ophioderma brevispina. The sequence goes on from JAMKCH010052615.1 coordinate 22,584, forward strand.
TTGGCTATTGCCCATATATCAAATCCATTGTGTCAACAACTAGAAATGGCTCAAGACCACATAAACTTATCAGACCTTTAGAATAGTTTATAATTACTGTGTCAAATATCAAGGCGTCCAATATGGATACTGAAAGGGTGAAAAACATAGAAAATTGGCATACTTACACCACTATCATCATTCCCGTAATTATAGTTTTATAACCGTTTTAGTTTCCTTTCATGTGCATACATTACGTGACTTAGCCAAGCACTCTTCTAATGACATCAACCAATAATATTTTCAATTGCTCCAGGGTAATATGATCCCAATGAACAAAAAGTGTCCACAAATTCTATCATGGTTTAGAGCCCGATTTTGTCAAATTCGTGTCCTGACATAACTGAGTCCAGGTTTATCAGGCTGTGTTCATTTATACCGGTCCAGGATCCTATGCATGTTCATAACGTTACAGGAGTCCAGGTATCATGTAGTGGTTCATTGATGGTTTTTTACATACAACAATTGCCTGCTTTCATTTGCAGTACTTGCAACACTTTCTTCAATAGGATCCTGTAAGGCACACATTCTTGCGAGCACATTGGCTACATGTGTCGGGTCTGGCAGGCCTTTATGTTTTTTAGATCAAGGACTAGCAATTGAATTGCCTCTTCTTTCAAACCATATATACGACTATGGTTCCATAATTACCGAGCGCGTCTCTAAATGGGGCTGGCTCAGTTACTGTTTGGTATGTAGACCGCGCAGGATATATGTTTTTCCTAAACATTTATCGAGGTACAATCTGTTCTCATCTAAGTTCACTTGAGGTCAGTTGCTTAAAATGAGCAAAAACGCAGATCAACAATGTCTGCGGTTGTGGAGATATTTATCTAGCACTTGACCAAGAAGTGATCCGCCATCGTACAGTGCTTCGTGTGCTGGACTGTCAACATTCTTGATCAGAGAAGATTTTTATTTAGGTTTTGCGTACACGGTCAGGCTGCAAAGTTTAGTGACTATCATTGTAGTTGTGTCCACCCACGCGCACATGGATTGCGGGAAGAACACTTTGTAAGTCGTCTACTAGCAGGCATGCATATACCCGTGTAGTGATATATTGATCTTTTCACTCCTGAGTTGCAAAAAAACAGAGCTTACTTGAGGCAAGATCTATCCAGTTAGTACTACTATAACAAACACAAAAAAACCTCCGCGTCCCCTGATGTAAGCGTTGCTGATGTAGAGTTTGAACGTTGACTTAAAATGTCTTGATATGGGAATATTATCATCCTGTCTCAGCTTCTCCACCATGTCAGTTAGCGAAGGGCATGGAAACGTACACCTTGCCTGTGGTGTAATATTGCAAGGTATGTAATTTTTTCTGCCCTCGGTAATTGGTAGTGAGCCGCTTATCAAGCTCTCAATGATCTTGAGTATAGATTACAAGGGGAAACTGTTAGAGCTAACTCCAGCACAAGATCACCAATCTGCATTCTTCTTTCTTCGTTAGCGATAATGGTTACTTGAGCTTGTACCCACTAATTATAAATGCGGACCAGAAACCGCCCCACAAACCCACAAAGACATTCAATGACATTTTCCTGACATCTATGGTCAACAAAAAAGCTGAGCCAGAAACTGTTGTCCACGGTGAGATCCATTTTGTTTTGATACAACAGAGAGGATAGCAGCAAGAAATGAAGAAAGAGAAGAACAAGAAACAAACCAAATGTTTTTCTAAGATTTGATATCACCAAATAAAATGTCCCAGTGCCCCTAGAGAACTTTTGTCATCATTCATCAGCAAAACTGCTTGTCAACGAATTCTATGTTGAGTAGCTCACAACCCAATAACCAAAGCAAAACCCTTTAACTGGTATATCACCACATGTATGGATTGTGTCAGTTGAGTGTGCTTCTCCACTCGGCTTTTCTTCTTGAACGAGGAAACTGATGACGTTCCATTTGCAGGACATTTTAGGTCACTGTTCAAGACCTACATCAATAATGCTATCATCAGACGGTGACACGGATGTCTTTGTGTGTCTTTATACCATAACACAGTTAGTTTGAAAATATTGGCCTCAAGAGCTCTGGCTTGTGTAGCACTTCAGGAGTGAAAAGATCGTATGAGACCACTCTACCATATCTGCATCATGCGCGCGGAGAGACAAGCTTATAACATATCTCCCACACTCCATGCACTGGGTGGGTGCGACACCACGCCCGGAGACACAACCACAAGATAGCGACTACACAACTTGCAGCCCTAAACGCTCCCTGCAAACAAAAAAATTCTTCTCTGATCAAAAATTTTGGACACAGTGTTCCAGGTACAGAAGTACAATACATGTCGGAAACATTCGTGGTCAAGTGCCACCACACCATCACCGAGAACCTGAAGAGTTTGATGACCTGAGTTTTGCTGCATTTTATAGCAATGACCTCAGGTGAACTTTGAGAGAACAGCTTTGAAGCTCAACATATAGAAGGCAACATTCTATACTACCACAGCAAATGTGGTTCCACGACCAATTAAGAAACGCTCCATATTAGAATTCCTAGTCTGTTGGTTTGAAAGCAGGGCAATTTTCTAGTCCCTGAGAATGTGATCTCAAAACCCGAGGGCCTGCAAGATCCCTGCACACGTGGCAAATTCTTGCAAGAATGTGGTGTCCTTGATGCATGATGGCTATGATCAAGTGTGATAAGTACTACAAATTTAAGACAGGTGATTGTTGTAAAAAACCTATTACTGAAAGAGCACTGCCTGATATCCTGGACTCTGTTAGATTATGAGCACTGGCCGATATACCTACAATCGGCTATTAACATGGGACACTGCGATACACCCTAAAGTTAGGTTCTACTGAATTCACAGTGAACACTGAATTTGGCAAACAATCATGCGCTTTGCACGTGATAGAATTTGTGGTACACATTCTATTTTGGTTCCTTGGATTGATATATGCCATGAAAAGAGATTAATATTAATTAGAAGAGGGCCTGGCAAAGAGCCGTAGTGTACACAATAAGAGGATAACCCTCGTCTTACCAAGGGGGGGTGTGGTCCTAGTGAACTTCGCTCCGGTGCTCTAAAATGCTAAAAACTTTCGTAAAATCTTCCAGGTAATCGTTCTCTCATTCCTTGCCGGTTCATTTTAGGAGAAAAAAATGTGAGGCAAATGCACCTTCAAACCGGGGGTAGGGTATGCCGCAAGTCGAAGGGTAAGGGGCGGGGGTTGCTCACCCAAGGATTTTATGGTGGCATTTTGAAATATTATGGCCCAGTATGGCTCTAAAACTCTATGTTTAGTAAAACTAGCATTGCCATCCTTTAGTACTGAAAACCGCATGAAATTCGATACTTCTACGTTTTTAGAGCAAAATTGAATTTTCACTCTATTTTCCCCTGTGGAAATGCCAATTTTGCCCACTCGCGTCGGACTTATGACGTCGATTGTGACACCATACTAGTTATGTTGGTTCTTATTTCATGGAAAGAGGGTCATATAGCTATCCACTGGTATAAAAAAGCATTGGGTGCTTTATAACAATTCTCGAGGGTGGGTGGTAACCACCCCCCCTTTTTAAAAACCGTGTCACAAAAGGCTTGGTAACACAAGGGATACCCCCAACTGTTTGATGTAATATATTGCATTAGTTTTAGTTAGTTTTTATGGCAATTTCTAGATATAGAGGTACTAACCACTATATGAATGATATATGGCATTATTTTAGTTAGTTGTACGGCAATTTCTAAATATTAACGGTACTATAATGGCAAATTTCTAAACTGGTGTTTTCAAACTTTCAGTAGCCTTAATTGAGCGCCTTTTGAATTTCAAGCATATATACAATATTAACTGTCGGATATAATTTTATGTGGTCATTGAGATATTATTAATTAATTGATTGATACACTGGACATGCTGAATTGATTTATGCCAAATAAGAGTCATATAATTGCCAATTTTTAGAATTTGAAATGTTTTGGCGGCCATTTTGGCCGCCACCTCATTGCGATTTGACAAACATGTTAAACATATTGAATACCATTTTTAATGATCTGTGTGTTGCTTATCTTAACATGGCCATTTTATTATCCAAAACGGCGTTTATTTGTTTGTTCTAAGCGACCTTAAGAATCCCTAATAGGCTGTTTAATTGATTTTTGGGGCGCCATGTTTGAATTTGGCAATCAGCCTTTCGACCAGAATCACTTTTGGCACATATCACAAGTTGTTCGCTTGGTTCATATTAGTCTCAAACAGTTGAGCTATCCTCATCCAAATTAGTGCATACCTATCTTAGCTAGCCTCCTCTACTATATCTCTGTCCAATCCCATGCTTCTCAAAGTATTCTTTGAAAAAAATCATGTACACAATCGCCTATTTACATTCTAATCAACACAATCTCCTCTCAAGACGCACAGTCGTGGCGGATTTAAAGTCAGCAGTGTCATGCAGCTGCTGACAGGGCCCCCTAAATATTGGCTCTCAGGGCCCCTCGGACACACCTTAGTCGCACTAAAGTGGCGATATTTCTCGACGCTAAAGGGCCCCACTTTAAACTGCTGACCGGGCCCTTTTCCCTTAAATTCCGCCACTGCGGCACAGTATGGCTTTAGGGACGCACCATTAAGACTTGCAAGGGGGGGGGGGTGTTGGAAGTTTGGGTGAAGGCAATTTTTTTTTTTCGTTGGCTTTTGGAGGCAATTTTTTTTTTTTTTGCTTCAAGTCATAGGCTGGATTTTTTTTTTTTTTTTTAACATTTTTAAAAAGAGGGTTGTTTAAGGTGCTGTTGTTTAAAGTTTTTTTTTGTCATGGAAGTGGGTGAAGTTTTTTTTTTTTGCTCAATGTGGGTGAAGAAGTTTTTTTTTTTAAAAACTTCCAACCCCCCACCCCCCCCCGCTTGAATTCAAATGGTGCGTCCCTTAGGCCCAACGCTCTACATATATGTCTCCTTCTGAATTGGACACTAACCTCCCCGCCAGCCCCAAAAATTAAGAAACATACATGGGGATTTTCCTTGGACTCTCCAAGCGTTCGATAGCCATAGACCATGATCTTCTCGCTCCAGACTTCAACACTACGGTGTACGCACGTGGTATCCTTGGATTGGTTCAGAATTACCTCACAAACCGTACGCAATCTGTGTCACGGCCCACTCTAGAAATTCGCATAAAGGCAGAAATTACCGTCGGAGTTCCACAAGGCTCAATATTGGGCCCCTTCTATTTATACTTTATATGAATGACATTCCTCTGTTTCGCGACTCCTCAAATTTATTCTTTTGCCGATGATACTAAATATCTTTTCCTCAAATTCCAACTTAGACTCACTTTTTCGCTAACACAATACTGAGCTTAGTAAGTATTACTGATTTGGTTTACGTGTGCAAATAAATTGTCTGCTCAATATGTCAAACAACTATATGCTATTTTTCAAGCTCACAATACCACCATCAAATAGTGTTATAACGACAGTCATTACCTATTTCACAAGTTCATAGTACCAAATTCCTCGGCGTTATTATTGATGATCACAACGTGGAACGAACACATTCAAGCAATGTAATCACAAGGCTTCTCATTGCAATTGGCACATCTACAGGCAAACCACTACGCTCCCACCCCATACTATTTTTTTTCCGCTTTTACTTATTGTAACATTATTTGGGCATACAATTATCAGTCCAGACTCAATCACTTAACACCACCCAAAATGGGCCATTCGTACGATCACTAACTTCACGCTACCGGGTCTCAGCAACACTTCCCTTTATTTTATTCAGCTCAATCCCTAAAAATAATTGACATTAACAAACTACAAACGGCACTCTTTATACATGACTTTAATCATAATAACTTGCTTAAATTTGTACTAATTATTTCATGACAAATAACATAATTCATCATTATGATACTGACAAGCTGGTCAATTTCATCTCTCTACCAACGCTACCAGTTACAAGCACTATATTCAGTACCATGGTGCAAAAACTTGGAATGACTTTTCCCTCCAATTCATCAATGATCAATTGATAAAAACTTTTCGTCAATCACACCTCAACAATTAGAGAATGAAGTATGATTTTTGGGAACCGGTACTCCTCTTTACGACTAATTGAACCCAAGGCGAATACCATTATTTTAAGTGGAAGAAACGAGGCCGAGGCCGAGTTCTTCCACGCAAAATAATGGTGTCTCCGGGTTCAATTCGTCTGTAAGAGATTACCGGTTCCCAAAATCATGACTTTATTTTCATTCTTAACAGCTTTATCATTTAAGGTCATCTTTAACCCCATTTCGCGATGCTTTATGGCTTAATACAACAAACAAGGACTGCCAGAAACCTACCCAGTGACAACAATTGCGAACAACCCGTTGAACGCAACGATTATACGCAACGAGACGGCAACGTTGGCAGGCATACGCGCGACGTATCAAAACGCAGTATGACGCGAGCGCTTCAAAACCTAAAAATAACATCATATACGCAGCGCGTACTACCTGGTTTCACATTAAACGAATTGAACCCTGGCATCAGCCAATGAAATTACTTACATTTTGAGCAGCGTTTAAGAATACCTCTATTGACCTCTTCCTTCCTGCTAAATCCCTACTTTTCATCCCTCAGACTTCATCTCCTCTCCACTACTTTTAGTACGTCGCCACTTTGAAAAGGGCTCTATTTTAACGAGTTAGGGTAGTGGTTCGAGTAAAAAAAAATGCCAATGGTACCCCGGTGTTCGGGACATAAGGTGGATCATCACCTGGGTGGATGTATAAATCATAAGTTTCAATTCTTTTTTATGGGCCAAAAAAGTCAAAATTGAAACCCAATTGGTACAAATCATTAGAATGGGGATGTATTAATTTCAACTTCATATTGGAAATGCAATACTATTTAATTCCCCCACTATATTGCTGTATATTCAAGAAGATTTGAATGTTGGAATCGGGCTAATTTGATCCCAGAAAGGACAAAAAGGGGTCAAAATTTACGCCAAATACGGTAAAAATCATAGAATGGTATTCCAACTTTATATTTATGTACGGTATTTATTTTCCTCCCCACTATATAGTTGTAGATTCCAGAATAATTTGAATGTTGGAATCTAGTGTTATTTTTGACCCGCAAGAAAGGGCAAAAAGGGTGCAAAATGTGGACCCAAATATGGCAATAAATCATAGTTATGGTGATGTTATTTTTCCATCTTAGCCATCGTCTTACCAAGCCTTTATCACCCCCTCGATAATTCGTTATAAGCATCCGATGCTTATTATTTTGATACGCAGGTGATCGCTATGGTCCCTCCTCTTTCCATTAATACCAAAATAAGTACCAAACATAACCTAGGAGGGCTTCACAATGTACGTCATCAAGTTCCGCGAGCGAGTCGGCAAAATGGGGCATTTTTCAACAGAAAATAGGCGGAAAATTCCGATTTTGCGCTAAAACTACATGTAAACCATTTGGAAATACAGAAATACTGTAATTCATGTCCAATTTCCCAGCCTATAATGACCAAATCTAAAAGTGAAGACCTTTATTTCTATATTTAATGAGTAACACAACATTATACACTACTATGAATTTTTCAATTATACCAGTTAAGTACTAAAATATATACGGCCGGGTAAAAATACTGTAAATTTTACAGGAAAATACTGGCAGCAATTCTGCCAACAAAAACCCGTAAAATATAAGCTTTTAACAGGTTTTCATTCAATTTACTGTTAGATTTTAACAGTTTAAGGGTGTAAACAGTTTTAACCAACACCTGTAAATTGTACAGTATATGCACTGTAAAAAATGTGGATAGGCCTACTAAGTTAGGGTGTACGTCAGGCTTTTTTTTATTCTCCACACATTCACAATCTCTGTAATAACTCACCACATATATATTTTTTTAAGTCGTGTTGACAAATTAATTTTTACAGTATACTGTAAATTTTACGGTAATTTGTTGGCATAATTGGCTGCCAGGATTTTACTGTAAAATTTTACAGTATTTTTTTACAGTGTAGGAATATCGGATTTTCATGTGGTTTTCAGCTCTAAATTATGGCATTTGGCATATTTTTATATAAACAGAGCTTTTAGAGCCATACCGTGCATAATATGTTCAAAAATGCACCATAAAATATCCTTGGTGGCACCACCCCCTACCTTTCGACTTGTGACGCATACCCTAACCCCGGTGAAGCCGGTGAAGGTGCTACCTTCCATTTTTTTTTCGCTAAAAATGACCGGAAAGGATTAGAGAACGATTACCTAGACAGCGTTTTTTTATGAAGGTCAAATAATATTAACCATTAATGCACTGTTTACATATCTGCAGTTCTTGCGCTATTAAAAAGGTTAAAATTGGTATATGAACAATATCAGATTTGTAACCAGGGGAGGGTTCGTGGGGCTGCGCTCCCAGTCAAACAAAGCTCCATAACCCCTAAAATAGTCTTTAAAAAGGCCAAAAATGATTTGCGGCAATAAATATAGGGTTTAGAAAAAATGCTTTTTTATTTTAAAAAAAGGGTAAATATGTTAGGTAAAAAGTCCACTTTTTCCAAATTTCCCCCTTTTTAATTTTTGGGAACCAATTTCCCCTTTGTTATTTGGGGAAGTGCCCCTTTTTAAAAAAATGCCCCTTCTCCTAATTTAGTGTTCCTTCCTACTGTCATTCGCCAATTGAAAACTTTGAAAAGGGATCAAAATGGTCCAACCTAAATGGTCAATACGGCACAATTTCCGTCTTTTTCCTGAAACTAGGTAAAAACAATTGTATCCAGTAGGGTAGAAACAGTTTTGTCTTTCAAATGAAAGCTACCGAAAATGTTTAATGGATCTTTTGGTTTATTTCTGCCCTGAAAATTTCACAACGGTTTTACTATTATGGTTAAGTACATGAAAGTCTGTTGTCTCTAGAGACACCAAGGTTGCCTCCTACATGCCTGTGTGGAAATCACTTACTGTATGGTGAAGAACGTTGTCAATGAGGGGAGCGCAGGACCTTTAAAATGGCACTTATCCCAGACAAGCATGCTAGTTAAATCTCTCTTGGAAAAACATCTACTGGACATCGGAATCTATGGTGGAATTACCTCCTTCTCCACAATTGTGGCACAGAAGAGGGCACAGTTTCGGTGGCATTGCTTTCAAGTCAAGGACCAGATTATACCATACCTTTTATTCTG
>JAMKCH010052616.1:0-10462 GCA_023653785.1 Ophioderma brevispina
TCACAATTTTCACCAGTCTTCGGTAAACTACACATCACAAATTGCCCAAATTACACCTATTTCTGATTCTTTTTTTTATAAACTGATCCTCTTTAGATTCAAGATGGCCACAAAAGGACCCTGTGGGATCAATATTTATTTGGAAAATCAAATACTTTAGAAGACGTCCTAGTAGATCCAAAAACCATGTTAGAATTAATTTAAGGGGGTGCTGTGCATGGGAAACCCATGAAATATGTAGAATAATATTAGCTTTTCAGGAAAATGTATGTCTTTTGTGAGGTTGTAGGATCTATACTTTAGGAGATCAGGCTAACTTGAAGTTGAGAGGGGTTTTTTTTTTTTTTTTTGCAATTGGTTCATGCAACGCGGGAAGGGTGGCGAGTTCCAAACGCATGGCCATTTACTGTTTATTTTGAGCAGTGTAATATTTTTGTATAAGTTTGTCTGTAATTGCTTTTGCTGGCCAATGTGCATAGAGAAGTTAGTTGTTAGTTAAACCAAAAGTTTTAAATCCGGTTTTGTCCCCCGCTAATGGGGGTGGCCCGGATTCACCTCACAGTTCCGCAATGTTCTGTGAGAGGATGTATTGGAGCAAATGATAACTGACCAGATGCCCTTCCTGACGTCAATCCACGGTTTTCGGTGGTGGGCCTAGCCGTTGGGCAACCACGCCATCGTGCAAGGCAGCATGTGCTGGATGGCCAACCATTATAGCTCTCCAGAGCTGGATTGCCCTTGTGTAGGTATAGGTAGTGCTTCTTTTTCATTCTCCCCAGGGTAACCAGTACCTCCTCATATGATGGGGGGTGTCGGTTTAGCGCCGGACCAACTCGGCCCTGGAACAGTTAGTATTGGTACCAGGATACCAGTAGCAGGCCTCAAAGGAAACTGAGAAAATTTGAGAAAATAAATATTATAAAAACAATGTGGTTTTTTTCTTTCAGATTTAGGGAACAGTCCTTCACCAGGAAAAACAAGACACGCAAGACTTCAAGCTCTGACAGACCTTCTACCTCACATCCAAACTGCCAAGGAAGGCTTGCAATCGCTCATAGAATCTGGTACCTTATCCGGGCGGTATTTATGATGTATTTATGGTAATTCATTTTCTGTGTTCAGCTCGTAAGACATGGTTACCTGAGCACGCCTCTTTTCATGTTGCAAATAAGCGCTTGCTTTGGTGGTTGCCTTTTTCGTTTGTGGCACAGGGGTAATTGTTTAAGGAAATGAAAAGAACGTACTAGTTTGGAGTTGAAAAAGAAGTCAAGCTGAGAATTGATCTCTTCAACTACATGACCAAGACTAAATTAAGAAATATATATATTTTCATAGAATAAATGTGCAAAATGTTGTAGATATATATTCATTATTTAGGAATTTAAAACATTCAAAATGGCCTGTATGTAGCTAGATGAAGTCTCATATCGTCGCCCGCCATCACATTACTTTGTGTATTTCACATTTTTTGAGGTTTTTGCGAATTTCCGCCTACTTACTAGTTCATCGAGTTCTTGCCATCTACAAGTTTTCAAAATGTGAGGATGCCTATTCAATTCGTTTATAAACTTACAGATAGATTTTTGTTAATTTTTCCTCAAAATCATCATATCGTATTTCACCATACTGTCGTATTTTAAAATCGCACAATTCCTTTACATGTGTTTGATTAGCGTTGTCTTTTGCTGATCCCAAAATAACGATTTCACATACAGACTATTTTGACAGATTTCCATTGTTATTTCTAAACAAACTTCTCATAGTGATCTATTTTACGTTAACATGAAAAACAACGGTGTGTAGGGTGTAGGATATGCGTCGTATTTGCAATATACATTATTTGTGATTTCACCTACAGACTTATAGCTTTGGAGCCTAATTGTTCCCGCCGAAAGAAGTTCGGGAGGGGACCTATAAAATGGGCTCGTCCGTGTGGTCCGTTTGTCCGTATGTCTGGTTGTCCGTATTTTGTATGTCCGTATGTCTGATGTCCGTGATTGATAAAATAAAAAGTTAACATGAAACATTTGGGCATACTTTTTTATGGATGAGCTAGAGTTAGCCAACTTGGGTATATTGTAGGAGGGGGATACCCACTACTCACCATGTAATTCAACCCCCATGGTCCTCCCTTGGGTATGTTAGGGGTTGTTAAGGGGGGAAAAAAAAAAAAAAGGTTCAAGGGGAAAAGGTCAATATTGCACAGAAAATGACAACATTGTGTACATTTTATTGGGTTCCGTAAGGGCTACAATGTGAATTGGTGGAAAGAAGCAGGTTGGATGATTCTCAACCTGATTAGATTTGGGTTTTGTAAATTTTCCCAAGGCTTGTGTACAAGTTTTCAGGAGTTGTAAGGCGTTTATTTTATAATGATGTATATTGATGGGAAGAAGCAGGTGTGACTCTTCCACCTGATTAGATTTTGGGTGTGTAAAAATATGCAATATTAAGTATATAATGTGCCAAATTTATGAAATTTCCCGCAAGGCTTGTGTACAAGTTTTCTTTCTGGAGTTTCTGTAAGGCGTTATTATAATGCATGTTGTAATTGGGGGGAAGGAAGCAGGCTGAGGAGTTCCGACCTGATTAGATGTTGGGCAAAATTTTTGTTAGTTCTGGTTGGTGTTACACATGGGTCATTCTTTTGGGTTGCCAGCTTGAGCCTGTTTACATTTCTTGGAAAATGTGAAAATAGGAAAAAGTCAATGTTTCGCCGCTTTCCGACACCGTATGGGTCCCAAATTTCAATGTGGTCACATGATTTTTTCAAAAAATATGTTGCCAAATGAGTAAATTCTCATCTTTTTACTTTAAATTTGTGAATTTTTAAGGGATTTTTGGCATGATGATTTTAAGATTTCTTGAGTCATTTCTGAGAACCATTTTTTTTTTTTTCAATCATTTTGGCGAGCTAGTGATGGCCAAATTAAGGGTGGACTTGGTTGTTTGCAGTTATAGTTGTCACTTAGTGATCTCGATATTCGGCGGGGACAATTTTACGCATCGGTAAATCGACGTTCGCCTGTTATTATAACTGCAATATTAAGTTGGACGTATATTGGACTGTGAAAGGTTTCTTCAAAAAAGTAAGGGGGTAGATGTTTCGGTATGCTTCGTTTTTCCAGTATAAGACATGAATGTCGCGGTAGATTTTGAATGCGATTTTCTCAGAAAACATTGTTTTGTAAAATACGACAGTAGTTGTGTGGGCGACTGTAACGGTCTAAGCCTAAGCCACGCTCAATGGTAAGGGCTTAATAAGGAACCATGGCTACTTGGAGGTTATATCATACAAATATTGAATGCCTATAGGGTGTAAAGGGCAAAAGTCGTCATTGATTCACTAGGTCGTACTTGAATTAATTTCTTGTGAAAGTGTAACAAGGTTACAGTCGTAATTAGGGCACAATTCAAAAAGTCGAATTTCAATTGATGACTCTTTATCATCATCCATTGGAGGTTGAATGTGAATAAGTTTGTGGTAAGTGTATTAAGACTTTGTGAGGTAAACGAAAGTCGTTATCGATTTCACGTTTACAGCGCATGACGCCCGGATCAAGCCTATCACCAAGCAAACACGTTAATTCATTTTTCCTGAATGCGAAATTCAAAATCAGTGTAGTGTAAACAACTACAATGCAAGGTAATTTATGTTCATCCTTCGTTGTCATTGAAAAAAGTGAATTCACAAAACTTGTGCCCAGTGTAATGCATATAAAAAGGGTGATAGTAAAAATATATCATGAGGTCAAATCTTGATTTCTATTTCACGAGGCAAAGTCGAGTGAAATTGAAAACAGTCATAGTTTGACTGAATTCTATATTTTACTATTGCACGAACTGAGTCATTCAGTGTTTTGATTTATTTCATGATATCACCTGGTTACCCTCTCGACAAAAGAAAAAAAAAGACACAGGAGCGCAACAGATTTTTCAGCACGGCTGGATTGGCCATCGGATAGATTATTTGATTGTAAATCATCATTAACCCTAACGCGGCCGAGATGCAGTGAGAACCAACGGAAAACGTGGGGTACCGGTCGGAAAATTGGTCTCGTTGCATTCTCAGGCCGTCAATCAACTATTTTTCTGTCGCGCAAAGACTTCATTGGCCCTCATTGCATAGGGCCGTCTTTACCGGAAAATGACGAGATGTTCCTCGTGCATTGGGCCGTCTTACGGGGAAAATGACGCGATTGTTCCTAGTTGCATTTGGGCCGTCTTTACGGAAAATGACGCGTGTTCCTCGTGCATTTAGGGCCGTCTTTACGGAAAAATGCCCGCGATGTTCAGCGTTGCATTTGGGCCGTCATTCACGAGAAATGCATTGGATGCTTTTCACTGCATTCCGGCACGGGTTGCCCGCAGAAGGCGAAATGCTTTTAAGTCAGAGGGTTGACACCTGTACAAATGCACATAGACAATGTTGATTGTCCGATGGTGATAGCGCCACCATTTTCGATAAGCTATTTTTTTTTAAGTATGCATAAACGCATTCATGACGTTTACAACCGGAGCATGACGTAGCCATAATGCGCCACGCCGGCCGCCACTATTGCACCCCCCCCTCCCCCCCCCCCCCTTGTAGCGTAATAGCGCCACTCACGACTGGCGAACTATAAGCTACAAATTTTCATTGCAGGCAGTGTTGCAGTACGCATTCCAATTATCGTATTGATTATTACCCTGTTTTTTATGGCATTCGCACGCATGTTCCTGCGTGGAATACTGGGACGTCTTTCCTGGAAATGGCGCGATGTTTTTCGTGCATCTGGGCCGTCTTCAGGGGGGGAAGGAGAAAATGCGCGATTGTTTCGTTGCATTTGGGCCGTCTTAAGGGAAAATGACGCGATGTTGTTCGTTTTGAATCTGGGCCGGTATTTGATTTACGCTACTTATTCTGGCCGGGGAAAAAAAAAAAAGAAAAAACGGACGAGATGCAAATGAAACGCAAACTTTGGATCTCGTTGCATATGGGCCGTTAAAACAATAAAAATAGATTGCCCCTGTGACATTTGGTGCAGTCGGCGGCCCAAAACGACACGGTCCGGGTAATCAAAAGGTTAATCAGCCATTATCATCTTCTGCAAACATTCAAAGGTTATAAATAGGAATGGAGTGGAACCACCACCAACCCAATAATTTTCCACAGTGAACCCTACTGGAGAAAAGGAACTTGATAAAATAAATGGGTCACCACAAGATAAAGGCGTCACCCATTCCTAATCTAATTTCCATACGGCGGAACCACGTAGGTAAATAAATATGGCAAAAACTTTTAACTGGTAGACTACCCCCTTAGGAGGCCATGAGCGAAAATTACCCTGAGGGACCAGGTGGCCATGATAATTAATAAAAATAAATATAGATAATGGCTAATACCAATATGAGCATCATACAAATTCATTGTGCTGTCTGTGTGCATTACCAAAAAGTTGCTCCGAGGAGAAAACACCTGGGAGGTTGAAGACCTTTCGAGGCGTATAACCTGGAAGTTAACAAATTTGGAATGAAAAATGTGACGTTAGTAATTACATAGTGCATATGAAGAAAGGGACTATATTCAAAATAACCACCGCCATAAGTTACTCCTAAAGATAAAGGTATTTTTGTGTAAAGTTGAATTGAAACTTACTATAAGCTAAACCAAAATTTTTAAGGGTAAGTTTTATAACAAAACCTTCAACTCACTTGTATAATATCTCGAGGTAAATCTACCCTCCAAAATTCCAGTATTTAAATATCATTGTCATGCAAAATTCAAAAATAGAGAATTACACACAAAATCAAATTCTATGGGAGTGGCAGGTGGGAAAGGAAAAAAAGGTAATATGTCCTATCCGATCAGAGGCCAATAATGCTGTGATCAAAACACCCATAGCGCAAAACCGGGGGGGGGGGACTGACCTAAAACAAGGCACCTCATTGGTTCATTCGCACGACCGGAAAACAACTGCATAGCAATGACACAGGTGAACGAACTCTGACACGACCAATATGGGACAACCATTCTATGCGGGGGTAAACCAGTGGTCTCACGGGGGCGTGCGAAAATTTATTTTTCATGCATCTTATGATGTGATAGTAAATCACTAATCACAATATAATAACCAATACATTGAGGTCAAATTTTGACGAATATGGTTGAAATCACTAATTGAAAATACAAAAACAAATATAAATGGAAAAAACATTTCATATATTTGAAAGATAAATGTTCCATTAACTCAGTTTATTATGCCTTGTTGAATGGAACTCCAGAAATTAGTTTAATTTTTGTATAACAATTCCATGCTATCCGAACATTGTTCAGTTGACAGAGCTACAATCTTGGAAAAATTAGTGGAAACACCTAACACGATTGTATAAATGCATGCCGTGATAGATCGTAGGTCCGAACCCAAAGTAACAGTTCAATTGCAAGCTTGAACCTTCCATTCGACCATTCCCTTCCCCACCCCAATCTCTCATGTTGGGGTTGGCGCAAGGCTGTGACGACGCAGACCCATGAAAAACATTGTGTCGGGGGAGAAGGGGGAATTTTTTTTATAAACCCCTCCCCCCACTTTAATGTGTATT
Organism: Ophioderma brevispina; assembly: GCA_023653785.1. Classification (NCBI taxonomy): domain Eukaryota; kingdom Metazoa; phylum Echinodermata; class Ophiuroidea; order Amphilepidida; family Ophiodermatidae; genus Ophioderma; species Ophioderma brevispina. The sequence continues at coordinate 6,583 of JAMKCH010052616.1, forward strand.
GTCAGCTTAAAGTTAGTATTATTTAAATCGAAAAATAAATAGCATGCTTAATATTGATTGTCCCTTCATTAATCATTAACCAAGGAAAGTGATATCAAATGAAATTTCATACAGCATATTCAGAACAAACTTGTTCATTATTTCTTGAAAAAGAAAGATAGGCATTGTGTGGAGGGACTGTCATTTTAAAACACGATAGTTTAGTGTAAAGCGCATGAGAGGAATTAGCGTTGATAGGGCGCTATGACCGAATGGATATATAATGGATGACAGTTTTGACTTACATCAAATCGGTGTTGCCTCTCTCTCACACAATACAACAACACACAACATACAACATACACCACACATACCCACACACACACACACACAAACATACACCTCGCTCGCTCGTGCGCCGCGATCGCACGCAACACCCACATACAAGACCGCCGCGCGTGTCTGTTAAGCGAGCAAGCTACCACAGGTATATATGAACTCTGCTATAAATCCTTCGAATTTAGGGGCATGTGAAAATGTTTTAATCATGGTGATTTAAAGATATGGACATTATGATTAGTATTTAACGATAGTTGGTTTTCCCGGTAACGGTAAATACATTAAATGTAAGAATTCATTGTTATTGGAAATATTCACAAAGGAATAATTGAACTTATCAATTCAATGATTTATGCACGTTATCGGTTATTTCGAACTGTGACCGATACATGCACATGTTACCACGGACACACACACATATTCACTATGTATCACTCTTACCAAAGTTACATTGTGTGTACTACAAATTTAAAAAGTACACTTTTAGCTAAATTGAAATCTACTTAAAAACGTCACGTTTTAGCTACTAATAGTAAGAAAAATACTTTTAGTTACAATAGAAAATAGATAAAAATAAAAGCGAACTATTTTTGAGGGCGTTGGCATACTATTGAAAAAAATATGCGTTTGCTGTGAATGGGACTCGAACCCACAACCCTCTCGGTAATATTTAGAGCTGCGCTAACCATTGCGCCCTCAGAACCTAGAGTTAGATCGAGTTTATACATCACTAGTGTTCATGTATATATATACCCTAGATATACTATATATTATATATATAGATTATTATATTATTGTATATATATATATATATAGATATATATATATATATATATATATATATATTATATGATACGAATATATTCTAAATTGACACACTATGTTATAAGCATTTTTCTGTTTGAGGGGAAAAGTAGTCATTTTACTGATTCACGTGTATTACCGGTAGTCTTCCACAACACACATTATGGGCGTTTTGCGTTATCTTTTACTCCATGTAATTAGCTTTCTATTTTATGGTTGTAGATTAACAAGATCAGTGTAATATTTCGTCCACTGTATAATGACGGGAGAATGGTAAACTGCGCACACTTTACCATCACTGTACACATTATAGTAAAACGATTCGATCTGAAATTTTTCCAATTCTTGAGTGCGGAAAAAAAATTCATACACTGAGAGATTTGGTATCTCTACAACATATGGTAAAAGGTGTTGTTTAAAACCCATAACCCCTAATTAGTCATTTCAAATGTGCACCCGCAGAAGTATGCTTTTGAGTCCAGTCATGAGAAGTGTAATTATTGTACCGAAGTGCATATATCTTTGCGAACAGAATAACAGAAGGTAGTTTCTGGCCGGTAAAGTGATGGTAAGTGTTGCCCACTTACCATTTCAATGTTGTGAGTAACATATTCTTATACTGTACACTTTGGACAAGTGTCAACAGAAAAAGAGACGTGGCGTGATGAATTGCATTCAGTGTTGTATTTCAGACTAACGCGAGTTTGTGGGTTCGAGGCCCCTGTGGAGTTGTGGGTTTTTCAATAATTCTGATACATACTAAATCCTGTTCCGATGTTTCGATTATATGTATGACCCACTTGTAAGTCACAAATTCGTGTGTTTGGCGGGTTGGCAAGTCGACTAAACCCAAACCAGCAGAGTCGGAATGTCCTTCCTTTGTTACGCTGACCGTGTAAAGTGTATCCCAATAGACTTCAGAACCCAAAATGTACTACTTAAATCCATCATGCTCCCTAAAATGTGTAGGTATCTTTTTTTTATTATTTCACCTGCCTATTGTCAAATTGATGTCATTATATTCCATTATGTGTGCGAAAATTTGGTGTAGTTATCTAAAAAGAATGACAGAGTTATGAATGAAAAACCAAAAATTAGATGTAAATTTACTTACTCTCGGCCTCCAGCCCACCAATCTTGCGAAAAAATTGTTGGAAAACCTAACAGATTGTACTTAAATGCATGCCGTCGATCATATCGTAGGTACCTAACCCAAAAGTCACAAATCAATTGCACCAGCCTGAAACCCTCCCCATTCGACATTTCCCTTCCCCCCCCCCTATCATCTCAATGTTGGGGGGGGTGTGCCAAGGGTGTTGATGACGACTATGACGATGACAAAATTGTTTTCGGGGGAGAAGGGGGGAATTTTTCAAAACTACCACAAGGTTTCCAACAATTTTTCTCCAAGATTGACGCTGCTTGCTCTTGCCATACCTAATCCGAGCTGCATTTACAGGGTGTGTTTGGTCCTGCTGAAGTAAAATAAGTACATGAAAAAAATACACTCTTTAAACTTCCTGGAGGATGAGCAGTTATCCCAGTTATATGCCACCAATTAAGTGTTGGTTGGAAGGTTGGCCTACACGGGCAAGTTCAGTGGCGTACCCAGGCAAATTTCCAGTCGTCCCGGTGATTTGCCCCAAGTAAGTTTTGAACTTGAACAAAATTTTTCGCTTTAATTTTGCCTTTGCCCAGATTTTAGGCTGAAATTCCCGGTCCCCAAAAAGAGGGACTAAATAAATATTTTGGTCCATATCCATCCCCCATCCCGCTTTTTCGCGCCCTGAAGGCAACTTGCCCCCCCACCCCCGGTCGGACGCCAATTACAAGTTCTAAAGAAATTCCCTTTGAAATGATGTTATACATATCAGCCATAGAGGTAATGAGACTTATGAGCTTTGGAGCTCATTGTTATTATTGTCCCGCCGAACGAGTTCCGAACGGGTACTATTAAATGAGCAGCGTCCGTCCGTTCGTCCGTCCGTTCGTCCGTCCGTATCGTCCGTCCGTGTCGTGCCGTCCTTCCTTGCCGTCTGTACAAAAATGTTAACCAATGTTGTATACCATTTATCCTTGAGTGTCCGTAAGGGCGACAATGATGTAACTTGTGGGAAGAAGCGGGTTTATGAGTCTCTCGCTGATTAGATTGTGGGCCGTAAATTGCTAATATTAAGTATCTAATTTGCATATTTATGAGAATTTTCCTTTCCTGAAGGCTTGGGTACAAGTTTTTCTGGAGTTCCGTCATGCGTATAATGTTAACTTTGTGAAAGGAGCGAGTGAAGAGTTCTGACCTGATTAGATTTTGGCGTATTTCGGGCACATTTGAGTATGCAAATGAGCTACTTAATATGCAAAAATCAAGCGTAATGTGCTATATTTTTGAAATGGTACATTGGATCTGCAAAATTCCTGCCTGCATGAATAGTGCCTACATGGGGCACATCTTTTGCAATTTGAAAGTATGTGATAATGCGGCCTAGTATTCAAATGGAGCTAATAAATAGCCGCCATTGCTGTATCTCTGAAGCAGTACATCGGATAGCACAATTCCTTCGCTAGACAATGAGCCTACTATGCTATGTTTGTGGGAGTGAGGTGTTGGGGAGGGGTGAGGTTTTGGGGAGGGGGTGGGGTGTTGTTGAGGGGGTGGGGTGTTGTGGAGGGGGTGGGGTGTTGACGTGTGTGTGTTGGGGCGCGTGTTCTTTTACCTTGCGGTGTCCGCTTGGTGGTGCTGTGTATTCTGTTCTTGCGG
>JAMKCH010052617.1:0-23204 GCA_023653785.1 Ophioderma brevispina
GAGATACCACTAAAAACATTTAGTTTCGTACATGCAATTGCTCAAAGAAAACTGTGCCAAATTCCATTCCTATTGCACAGCATGATGAAGAGGACAACAACGATGTTGCTACCTCCAAATGATAGTCCCTTTAGTTTCATCCAAATTTTACAACTGCACATTCATTTACAACTGTGTTAGGAAACCAGTCTTGCTTTCAAGTAGGAGAAAATTTTGCCAAAGAAATTCTATTTACATGGTTGCATTTACATCTTACACCTCTGATATTCACACTATTTTTGTCTGTTTGTCTGATATATAAGTTAACACTAGAAACAATGTTTTGTACATTTTTTTTTTCAAACAAAATCTTGCCAAATTCCATTCTTAGTTTACAGCATGATGAGAAGGATGACAATCGGCATGTTTATAGTCGATATTTGGTATATACTTTATCCGTATCCACATATGTGATCAGGAGCTAACTGGCTGGAATGCATGTTATTCATAAATTCAGTTCATAATAACCATGATTCCATATGAGCATATAAACGGAATATCCTGGATGACCTCCCTGGGTCACCATGCAAAGCATTGTGGTCACATAAACACCAATGTGGTGCCAGTATCAAACAAGTCCATATTGAACCAAGATACAATTCCTTCTATGATTTTAACACTATTTTTACACAGCGATGCCCGTTTTGGAGGGGAAACGCGTTCGCAGCGACACATTCGAGTGCGATGTATTATCCACAGCAACTGAAACAGAATTATATTGCTGAGCAGCAGAGAAGAAGAACGGCAAGATTTGTCCTATATTCACTATGGCTGTGATGTATTCAGTCAATCGTATAGTCGACCCCGACTTCCGGTGTATACTGAAGTTCTAAAAGTTGCGTTTCTTATGCAACATTCATTTGCGATTGTCAGGAAACCAGTCGTGCTTGCTTATTAGAAGATTTTGTTAAAGAAAGTTCATCTTACACTTCTCATCTTCACACTGCTTTGCTAGTTTGATATATGATTACTGTAAAAGTGATAATTTCCGCGCGTGTAATTTTTCGCGTTTCTGTAATTTTTAACATTTTTGCTTGTTTTTAAATTCGCTCTTTTCAGCTATCCTACATTGACCTACACACAAAATAAACATTTTCGCGAGTTTTTAATTTCGCGCTAGCTCAGAAGTGTGTGAAAAGCGCGAAAATTAATGTCGCGCGAAAATTTCCACTTTACAGTATGCTATTTGAAGAAATTCAATCTTCATTAAGATACCGCTAGAAATTATCAATTTTTGTACATGCTGTTGTTCAAACAAAATCTTGCAATATCTAGCAAAGTTCCAAGTTAAATTATGTAAGAAAGGAATTTTGCTCCCTCCATCACAATGAAGAAAAGATTATGTAACAACAGGTGCAAAATCCATTTTGGAAAGAGCATCAAAATTGTGACCACCAAAAGCTGAAAGACCACCAGAGCTATGGCAAACAGCAAGAAGAGGTAGAATGCTACAAGTTTTTCCTTGCAATCAAGATGAAGAACAGGAAACTTTTGTGTTTCTAACAGCAGGATGTTTGCTACACTGACCGCACACAAACATGTAATGGAAGGAATCCATTCAAAATCGAGTACGTATATAGAGAAGCTGGTGTCACAGTCACATCCTCCGGCTTCAATGGCATCGTTCAAATCCAGGTTTGTAACTTTGTAGTTGTGGATGTAACAAAAAATATTGAAGTAAAGATCTTTAACAATCTTTATACAGAGGACAGCCACTTGAATACGTCCGCAAAACCACAAAGCAATTAAAGTGCAGGAATAGGCTGCTGACCCTACATGAAGCCCTATACCTGCATTCTCCATCATAATACTGCCGAATGTCAATGCTATATGTCAATCGTGAACAATCATAACTTGGATGTTTTAGAGGCCATGCGTAAATCATTACTGCTGTGATAAGCAACTATATAAGTCAAAGTAAATTCCGTGTGGAACAATACAAACATAGAGTATCAGTTTCACTACCTCGTGGCATTAAATAAAAAATCTCTTACCACCAACAAGGGAGGCATCAGCCAGTGCAAACCTTTATATACAGGAAAACTCCAGATTTTGGAAGCTGTTTGCATATATATAGTATGTGGCAATGAGGTATTGCGTTATTCCCGTCAAGCCTACTGCACAACTCTCCAGCACCTGATGTAATCAATGGTAATACTCGTATTTGAAAAAAGTTGCCCCAGATTTTGCATAAGAAGCTGACCTTTAGGCCTACTACCCTCATAGGCATTATTTGTTTTCCATCACTGCCAGTGGTAAAAACCACAGATTCAAAATCACTCTGCATAGGGGTGCCTAATTAAAATGGGCCACCTTTTGACTGTGGTCAAAGAGAAATTTGTTGGTGATTATATAGGACTTACCCCAATCCCATGAGAGCAATCAATTAAAGGTGCAACCAGAAGTTTCACATATCAGGTGTCCCTAAAAAATCGTAAGTACTGATTTTTGGCCCTGATGTAAGCTTTCCATCAAAAATAGCCCATCTTAAGGGTGCTGAGAAATGGTTTCTTTGTACAAAATTTGTGAAATTTCTAATTTCGTATAGAGCAAATATGAAATTCAGTCTTGGTTTATATTGAAATATAAGCAATCAAAATCACCCTTTTTCTCTCTTTTAAGACCTTTCTGTAGCCAAATACAAGGTAAGACATCTATTGAGTGTCTATCTAATATGAATACTATTAGGGCACGAATATCTGAGTGAAGCAGATCATGGATGCACATTTCTATCATTAGGCCAGTTGGATGTAGGCTAGCGATGGGATAATTGCAGCATTACATACAGGTACTCAATGGTATTCAGTCATGTCTTTGGTCACGCATACCCACATGCCAACTCCAGGTATAAAATAACAACATGGAAGTTATGACAAATACCAAGACTAGATAGTCAGGAGGAATGTGGGTGCAAGGTGGAAATGGAGTACAGAATTTTGCCTATCGATCGATTTTAGTTATGAATGACCTAAGCATAATTTATTTTGTGGAGGGTGTGCAAAATTTTTCGTGGGAGTGCATTGTCTATAAATCCAATAGGGCCTCTACCACCTCAAATTCATTCAAATGGGCACAATTTTATGATCTATATATCCAGGATTAAGCACGAGGAATCTACTGGACAAATTGTCATATATTCATATATATTGGCCGCCATTTTTAATTTTAATCATGTTGTCAAAACAAAATACAAATACGAGGTTTGTTGATTGTCCAAAGACATAGATCTCATACTTTAATTTTAAACTTAATAATCATTTTGGTGCTATAACTAAATACCATACAGATGTATCGTAGATTTATAGGTTTTAAAGAAGCGAAAAAGGCAGCCATATTTGCTCCCATCTTAACATTTTTTGCATGCTAACGAAACAAAAATGCCCTATAAGAATGTCAAAAATTGGTCAAATACTTGTCCTACTTCATTTACCCTTTGAATAAAATTAGTTGATGTCATACATATAATATAGACCATAATATAGGTTTTAAGTATCTTTAAAGCCGGCTATATTGGCTGCCCATCCTGAATATAAAAAATGTCGATTACAGAGAAATGCCAAAATAAGGTTTTCTAGGACCAAATACATATATCCATAAGTGTAAAGCATAAAACCTACATATAGACCACTAGATTACCAGCTCTAAAACAACTCAAAATGTGAAACACATTGACATGTCTGGATGCGTTCGAAATGCATTCTAGAGGTGTTAAAATAACACTTGCAGATTGTGTTCAATGGTAACAGCTTTTGGACACCTGCAGAACATGTTTTATGTGTTTAGTAGCATAATCCCTGCATATCATAAATATGTAATACGGAGTAGTAAGATCATTTTAATTGATTCCAAGCTTGCATTTTTGCACTTTTGATCAGCCCATGTTGGATTTTTGAGGCGATGTAATGACCAAATACATTATAAACACTTCATCGTGCGTAACAACACACGAGTACCGCAAAAATTGTCTCTACAATCAAAAATACTTAAGGTGATTTTTTAGTGGATTTTGGACATGGAAGCAGCCATATTGGATTTTCAAAATGCACTGCAACTCAAATTTGCACACCCCTTCAAAATTTATTGGCTTTAGGTCCTAATCATCTAAAAACTAAATCGATATAAAAAAGTCGTACTTCCATTTCCATCCTTCATGCTTTGTGGCACAAACTTACTTCCACCTACTAAAATTCCTCTAACCAATTTGAATTTCTGTAAAAACAAAACTTTCAGTGCTCACAAGTAGTTTCATTTTGAACATTTCTCGTGAACAGTGTTGGAACTAATTAAACTGACAAGGAACTCCTTTTTTCAAGCAAATAAACTGTGATATGCATCATATTCAAGTAGAACAATGTTAGTGAAACAGGTATGGTTAACAGCACCTCCACAAAAGAGTGGGTAGGACTGCTTTTGGCAAATGCTGTTATTTCAGAGCAAATCAAAACACCCTCGTACACCCCACAAGATTTGCAAGAGACCCAGATTTGAGTCCAGACCTCAAAATACTTACTGAATCATTATTTGTCACGTGATACATTTTGCGACAAATTCCATCACTATTTTCTTGATTATTTAAATACACGATTCCATATTCCACATAATTGTAATGTAAGTTAAGTCTGGTAGTGCAATCAGGATCAGGCATTCTATTACCCGGATTTTTGTCCCACCCGTAGTTGATAGCGTGATAGAAATGTAATCAAGAACATTAAATGCCTTATGGGACTGTATTCCACCATCGTATCATGTTTACTCAATAAACTAAAATGGAAGCAGAACATGGAAGTTGACCATCTTGGCCTTGATAGACACAGATGTACGACAACCGCATAATTAGCGAATTTGTGTTCACAACACAATGACAGTACATTTTACCATACGTCTGCTACCATTATTAATAATTATTACAATCTTATCGTATGGAAATAATGATACGATGATGAAAAACCTTGACTTTAGAATAGCAGAATACCTAGGACACAATCGCTGGATACAACACAGCAGACTACATAAAGTAGGTTTATAGCTTTTAGCAGGCTTAATTCTACTGTTTGGGAGACACCTACTTCTGAAATCTATCCCCTCCCCCTTTTGCCTGCCCCTGAAAAATGAAAAATTAGTGATTTTCTGCACTCATGTGGCAATTTACAGTAAAAACAACATATTCTAACAAATTCTAATATATGCTTGCCCCCTGAAAATATATGTGCCCCCCCCTTCCCCCTGAAAAAAGCTGGTTACGCCCGGGGGGGGGGGGGGACGCCCGATGTTCGATACTAGAGTTAGAATTTTCGAAGTTGCCGAGCTCCTGTGGAGGTCTATGGAAAAAATCCCTAAATCGGCATTAATATGCCTGATTGATTCCTCCAAAAACCGCTTGATGAATTCATTCAATTTTTACCATACGGCAAGAAGACATCATTTAAATCAATTTTGTTCTGCGAACTTTTAGTTCGTAGAAGAAATTTGGAGAAAAATGCATTTGTAAATTCAATTTTCGCGCCATTTCAAAAATCCCTAGACTGCTGCGAACGTTATTTATTCAAATTTAGTCTCATTCTCATGTATATGGGGTCTTACCACGCCTATTGACTTTACGAAGTCCGAGCACGAACGTATACAAACGCACACGAGACTACGGCGCGGCGCTCATGCAACACAACGTATACCCGACGTATTGACAAGATCTGGCTCATATCGCACCACATTTTGCTCAAATTTCATTTCCAAGACCTGATTTGTCATTGTTGATTGCATTTTTTCGTGAAGTTAACGTATAAGATTTGTTTTATGGGTGTGGCTTTTTGCAGTAAACCGTTTTCGCAAAGTTATGACAGAAAAATGACCGTATCATGAGCCTTTAACACCATAGAATCTATATACATGTTTACTGGGTATTTATATAGAGTGCTTATTTTCCAAGGGATGCTAAATAAATCCGACCTTCCCCCCTGGTTACGCCACTGCCTAAACAGCAGCGTGTGGAGCTTATGTTGTGTCCACAAGTCTGGCAGTCTGTAATCACCCTCCACTTTTTTAATTTTTTTATCTCATGAAAACACTAAACTACAATGATCATTAATCTTTGCATAGTGCCCAGTATACTTATGACCCCTTCTGGTACCCATCCTTTTAAGAGCTAGGGACACTGGTGACCCACTTCTGATCAAAATACCAATTCCAACTTTCCCCAATGTCTGATACCACCAACATCCTCTAATATCAATTATTTACACCTACAGAAATGTCTCACATTCAGACAGAAATGTAGGTCATCGCTGAAATATGATATCAAGTTGGAGGTGAGGGTTTTATGGAAGGTCCTCAAAATGTTTTTACAAGAACTACAAACAATGTAAAGAAGGGTTTAGATACCGACATAAATCTAACTATCCTTAATGGCTGCAGACAGGAAATATTCCATCTTATGGTGAGAGAAGGTCTAGAACTCTAAATTGAATGATATCTCCATGCTAGATGATTATAAAGAAGTGAGTGCAAATAACTTAGAGGGGCCAGGGTGCCCACAATATACAGCAAGGAGAAAATGTGAAATCTAATTTACTTTGTACTGAACATTTTGTTAACATCCTGTTCTTTTCTACTGCAATAAATTTTAAGTTCCTATAAAAAAAGACTCAGGTTAGGTGACTAAAAAAACACTGTTTTATGGGCCCAACCGACCCTGATTTTTCAGTTTCGCAGATTTTTTTTTTAGTTTTTCAAAGAATCCTGTAAAATCAGCCTGTTTTTAGCCCAATTTTATCAATTTTGGCTTACTTTTTTAGAACATTTAAAAAAAAAAACATTTTTTTTTTCTCCTGATTTTTCAGATTTTGGGGCTATTTTTGGCCAATTTTGACCTCCAGAAAAGAAAACAAATTTTCAAAAATTAAAAATTCAACCGACCCTACTTGAAAGGTCCGCTCGCCCGTAAAACGGGGGTTTTTTTCGTCGCCTTATCTCCTTAATCCCTGAAGAAGTTAAAAGTTCCCCTCCTCATGTTTTAAATAAATATTTACATTCCCTTCCCTTCTCTGCTCCATTCAGGTCTAAAATAGTGAACACTCCACCCATTATCAGTACCGTCCTTTTGGTTGGGATGGGAAAGATGATATGAACAATTAAATATAACATGAAATAATCTTGCATTGGGTCTGTTTCATTTAAATGCCTCATTGTCTCAGAAAACTCATAATAATTTGAGATAAAATTTGCACGATTTAACAACTCCGTGGAGTCTGGATCCCATACCTGTGTCATAAAGAAAATTGTTTGTGCAATTCAGCCCCCCGCACACAGAAGAGAAACCATCAAAATTCAATAACATGGCCAGGGCAATACCAGAAGCATTACAATGGCTCATTGTAGTAGTCTTCAGAGCCCCAGAGACATTTTATAAGCATATTAATTTAATGGTATAGGCCTATTTGATGACTAGGCCCGACTTACGTCTTGGGTTCTCCTCTGTGACCGATTCCAGAAAGTCCTGCATCGTCATGTAGATCTGACCATCAAATTCCCGGGATGCAAATGAGCGAAACCTCTCCTCCTTGTCTGATATTGGATAGGAGTCATCCTATATGCAAAGAACAGAAAATAAAAAAAATGATAAGGATGATGTGGGATTTGCGTCACTTACAAACCAAAGGAAATTAACCATTCTTCAAATTTGCTGTACTAGATGATACTGGAACCATCTGTGCTTTTAGAGTAAGTAGTCTTATTATTGAGGGAACACTATTTGACAAAAAAAGGTACAAATTCGACCCTTTCGTCTTATTTTTTGGTAGCACCCGAAGGTCTATAACAGGGCTACTCTAATTTCTAAATGGTCCATGCCAAATCGCTAATAGCCTGTACCCCAGACCCCATATTTACCGAAGTGGTCAGAATTTTGGTATCAAAGGAAGCAACTATTTTTCTAATTACTGTGATAAAAAATCTTAGGGCTTAATAGATGTTTGGTTTGGATGATAACTTGGTCAACCGGTATTAGGTTATAGAGTACTCTTATGGGACTTATAATTATGTTTTTAGCTCTCACATCAAAATAAATTGAAACTTTACAGATAGGGTTTGGGGTCAAGTCATTCAATCAAGCTTGTAATTAAAATCGGTCATCCCCCTTGAGAATAGGGATCTAAAGGTGTGCTTAAAACCACCGAAAGCCCCTTTTAATATATCGATTTCCACTTCTGGGGACATAAACATAACGAGAGGTATTGTCCAAGCACTTGAATACTATGTACGCAATGCGTGATGTGAAGTACTGTTGTTTGATTCGTGGAACGAACGTTCCGCGAATCCCTACCAAAGGCGTCGAGCTTCAGATGGTAGACAAATTTCGGCCTGGTAGACACTTTTTCGCTATTTAAAGTAAATACCTCATGTCAGGCCTCGATGTTGATCAGCGAGCCACATTCAATGGAACCCAGGGAAAACCCCAGTAGCGATAATTTAAAACAATGTTCAAAACCATATTTGAGTGATAAATAGCCAGGAATTGCCAAATAAATCCATTATATGATAGTGTGTCTTTACCCAAATAGGTGTGTTCTAAACCAAAATATGGCGTGTTCTTTCTACCCGAAATTTGACCATTTCAAGTAGATTCAGATATTCACCGTTACTACCCCGAGAGCGCCTATACATCGGGCAATTCCATCGGTTAGCATAAAGAGGTGTAATGTAAGTCAAGGGAAGAGCCGTGGTGTGTTTTTTTATAGAAATGTTAGGAATTCCTGATGTGTCAACCCCCCCTAAATGACCTCGGCATATGATGCTAAAAGCAGTGGCATAGATGGGCATTGAAGCAAGTCCAAACAAGTGATTGCTGCTGTTTTCGTCCAATAGGCTAAATATAGAATAGAAAAAGCTGAATTTGATGCAGAAAAAATGTCGTTGTCTGGCCGAAGTGACGAAAATGAAATGCAATAAACAGTCTTTTTCAAGACCATTCTAGTGAAGCTTATTGACGCCGGAGGCGATTTTAGAGGCAGGGATGTAGCATTGACACAAAATCGCTGTGGATATAATATAATTTGGCCCCCGTAGGAGCCGACTAGCACGATTCCTTGTTGTATCAATCGACAAGTCGTTGATCGCATGCACTGTGATTTGGGATTCTAATTTCATCGGTGTCATGGTTGTGGCAATCAACAAATTGAAGTTAGACGTTTCCATGAGTTTCGTATGGCTACGATGATGTAACTTTGGGTAGAAAGGAGGGGGCGGGGTGGGGTGACATGTTGGTGACCTCATGTGCCCTTGGTGACTCTCATTTGCCCTTGGCCGGTCAAAATGTTAACCTTTCCCGAGGCTGAGTGTGCAGTTATCTGGAGTCCGTAAGCGTATAATGAGTCACTTGGTGGAAGGAATCGGGTTAAAGAGTTCGACCCTGATTAGTGTTTGGGCATATTCTGGCAATTACTATGCAAATGAGCTATTATATCAAAAATCGCGTAATCGCTTCTAATTTTAAAGGGACATTGGACATGTAAAATTCCTTCACTTCGCAAAAACCCAATTATGGTGTGCACTTCTTTGCCATTTTTAAAGTTCTGATACTGGCGGCTTTAGGTAGCAAATGAGTCTAGTAAATATGCATAATTGCTGTACTCCGCTAAAAACGGTACCATCGGATATCCAAATTCCTTTGATACATGAAACCACGATACCAACTCTTGTGTGTGAATCATATGGAGGGGGCAGGGTGGGGTGTTGGGGGCCGGTGTGGGGGATGGTGGGGGTGCGGCAGGGAGGGGGGGATATGTGTGGAGGTGCGGGGTTCTGGGTGCGGTCGGGGTTGGGGTGCGTCGGGGTGGGATCAGTGGTTTGGAACCTTTGAACCCCATGTGACCTCAGGACCAGCTTTCTTGGTGACCCCCCTGTGACCTTGGTGACCTCATGTTACATCACGTGAACTTGGTGACCTCACATGACTTGGTGACGCTCATGTGACTTTGGGACCTACACTGACCTTTGGCCCATCACAAATAATGTCGGGAGTGTTCTGGGTAGGGTGGCGACAGTGAGGGGCGTTGGTCAGGTGGGTGCGTTGGAGCATGTTGGGGTGACGTCATGTCACCTGATGTTGACCCTCCTTTTGTGATCTTGTTGACCTCATGTGACCCCCGGACCTTGGTGACCTCATGTCCCTTGGTGGACCTCATGTCACCTTGGAAACCTCAATTTCCTTGGTGACCTCAATGTCACCTTCGCCCCATTCACAAACCCTGGCGACGGCAAGATGACATTAGCGTTCCAATGAACCGCACAAGCACCTTTTTTTTACTTGCATTTATTCAAATACAAATTTGTCCTTAAGATGCTAATATCAATATATTTACAACAAAAATATCAACCATTTTGGAGAAATTATTATCGTAGACAAACATGCAGCGCTATTAAAAATCACCCAAAAATCACCCTTTTTTAAATGGCTGCCCTTGGCCAAGAGGTGTTTATCATAGCTCCCATATGGGTCCAGGGCAGTGTTAAAGGCATATATAAATATATATATATATATATTATATATATATATAACATCATATAAACAGTATTAATTACAGGTGACTATCTTTTGAATTAAGAGTGCTCCAATCCCATTACAGGTAGAGCGTAAAAAAATTTCAAAGTAGAGACCTCTGGAAAGGCAGGACCGTTACTATTATATATATATATCAAAATACAAAAATCATTATCGTGTAAATGATATCAAGCCAGCTTCAATTTCATCACACATTTCAATCAAGTTCCCTGGGTCCAGGGCAAGTTGGTTAAAGGTATAGTCATATTAATTTATCATTTACCACATACATGACATACCAACCTTAAACATCATTCAAATAAAGGACATTCTTTAATTCCATTGTATCAGTTACCAATTATCATTCCCTTCAGGGTCCCATCCAACACGGCTTCTAAGTACCACCAGTCAACAACCCACCAAACCACAGTGCCACGAATCAACACGGGCCGTGACCGCTCTTGTTTCTTCTTTGTTCTCCTGTACATGCTCAAGAGCAACATCCATCCTTAAAGACTTGGAAGATTTGACAAAATAATGGAACCTCATTACAGTCAGGGAGTTTACACCATCCTACTTGATGCCAATATTCAAAATACCTTGGTCTAATTTGATACATTATTGGATAAACACTCTCTATCTCATTGTGGAATTGACTTGGGCTGACTTAGGTTTCAACCAATATTTAAAGACTCTCTGCTTCAATCTTGCTCCTCTGGGAAGAAACAACTTTATCCAACCTGCAGCGAGTAAATTTTATGTGTTTTTTTAATTACTGATCTAAAAATATGTACTAATTACCACGGTAATGTGTCAATTACTGTCGTAAAACATAAGTTACACTTAACTGAACATTTCATCACCATTCTATCGCTGGTTTACTTCATAGTCAAATATGTATGTAAATTTTTACTTACTTTAGGCCATTTATTGGAACCACACTATTGTAATGATGTCACAGATACTTTTCATTTATTGTACATGTTTTTTAAAATCCAAAATTAAAAAATTTTGTATATTTTGTTGTTATGATTTTGTTAACTATTTTTTAGATGTTTATTTGTTCGTAACGGGATACAACATTTTCAGTCAGGCTTTTGCCTTCCTTGTACCTCCTGATCCATCTTCTTGTGATTCGCGATTATACTTCGTGTTTTTTTAAAGACTGGAAATAATGAGTTGAGGTTTTTGGCCCTTGGCATTCCTCCACCCTCTAAGCAGCATTCATAATTATACATTGGCTTATTATTTTAGACTTTTCTACACGGAGGGCAAGGATCATTAAAATAAAGGGAAACCGCTGTGATCTTCAGCTTAGTGTAATTATGGCCCATAATATCCAGAGTATGATTGAAATTTTCAATAATTAGCACTTGGTCCCATTTTTAGCTCTCTCCTTCCAGTTTCCTTTTGTCAGCCAGCATCTCTCATCTTCCTCTCTCGTTCAGTCCTACAATTCTTCTGGCTTCTCTTTTATCTAACGTCCTTTATCTTCCACCCAATACTGTGCTATTCATTTCACCCCATTTCAATAGCCCATCGTGAACCACTGTTTTGATTGACCACCTTATTAGGCTATGAGTTCAAGAAACTACAAGGTCCTTCGCTCCAGAATGGGACCATCCCTCCTGGTGGTCCAAAAATAGGAACTGGGTTCCACCATTGCCATAATATTTTTTCTCTTCTTTGTAACTTTGCTTAAATAAGCACCTCGTCAAATATATTTCATTGATACATACGCAGGATTCCCCTGCAAATGTTTGATTTATGGATATGATTTTAGTCCTATCTGTATTAGTCCTTCCTGTAGGATCCTGTAGGTATAAGATCTTGGGTCAAATCTCCGGTATTGCGCATACCGGTTCGCTCCCGACTGCAACTGAATATATCTTGATAGCTTTAGTAGAGTTTCTTCTGTTGTGGGAAGTCCACGCTCCATGGCAGAACTGGCAAATTTCTGTTGTTTTTATGAAGCAAAATCATTATTTGGATGGGTTTGAAAGACAACATCAATTTTACACTGTGCATAAGGTGGGGAGGGGTCAAAGTCTAAGGAAACTAGTTTGGCTTATAAAGGCTTCATTAATAAACTTCCCAAATTAAAGCATATAGTCTCTTCCTCTCCTAGAGGGAGTGAAGGAAATAACGGAGAGTGGAAGAGAACGTCAGAATTACGGCAACAAGAATGCCACATCTAAGAATGGGCATTGTTGGGCAATGATTTCATGCCATGTGTGTCTTGTTTGAGACACAAACACCACATCCAGGACCTTAGTGTCAATTTTCTCACACATTGCATTGGCGTTTTTTGGTGTTTGGTAACAGCTAGGCTAAGGAAAAAACATTGTTGCATTAGAACTTATTAAACTGGATTTATTTCATATAAGCATGGGTTGACCAATAATCGGCACAGTAATATATTGAACATGGCACCCACAAATAGATCAGTAAAGTATGTGAAAAACCCCAAAAGATAGAGGTCAGGGTTGACTGAAAAACTACCCTTCGCAACAGCGCACTAGGCCAGCATTAAACCAGCATGGAAACATGATAACCTTATCATGAATTGACCCAAAACTCGCATGTTGTATACTAAAAATCCAAAAGATTCGATTACATCATCATACGAAAACCATATTGGCATGGAATCGCTGGCTGAGCCAGCAACACCCTCGTGGCTTGCCAATCCCTGCTCACGGGAATGGTGCCACCCAAGTCCCAAACTTCTTTAGCTTCTATCCCTTTACCCCTTACCTTCCTCTTGGGAGATTGATGATTGATGATTGATTGATGATGATTGATTGATGATTGATTGATTGATGATTGATGATTGATTGATGATTGATTGATGATTGATTGATGATTGATTGATGATTGATTGATGATGATTGATTGATGATGATTGATTGATGGATGATTGATGATTATTGATGATGATTGATGATGATGATGATGATGATTGATTGATGATGATTGATGATGATGATGATGATGATGATGATGATGATGATGATGATGAGTCAGGAGGATGAGGATGGTGATGATGGGAGGAGGAGGAGGAAGAGGCGATTATAGGTGAGGAGGGAGCTCATGCATTTTGATCCCATTCTGCAGAATGCTTTCTCATGAAATAGCTGCATAGCATATTATCTCAAAATTTTATCTGCTAAAGAACCCTCTTTTTAAAATTTTTGAAGTATTTTTTTTATTTAGTGTCAATGTGACTAAGTAAGAATCCAAAGTAATTATACCACTTCTACTTTTAAATATGGTAATCTATTCATTGAGTATTTGTTTGTCACACCTAGAACCAGTTTGACACTAATCCCAGACAGGTTGGACAACTTTTTCCCCCCAGTTCATTCTGGCCCCGAATTTGACTGTTATGGAGGTGATTAGCAAAGTATGGGAGGTGAAAAGTGGCTCTCAGAGGGGAGAGTAACCTAGTGAGGTGCCAAAGTTGGCAGATAGCTGAGTGTCCCCATCAGTTGGTAGGCCCTGTTCAAGGCCTTGTTGATGCTTAAACTAGGTCACGTTCCCCATTATTAGACTGCTAAGCTAACACGATGTTTGGGGTCAAATATAGGTTGTAGGGTACAGCCCTTGCCTGAAGCATCTTATTTCAGGGATTGAGATGGGATAAGGATCAAGGAGGAGGGTATCTCTCCTCACCTGTTTTTGATGTTGTGAATGGGACCTTTCTCCAAAGAATGTTACATGCATCTCATTGATTATGATGGAATGATCTGCATAACCTTGGTATCATTTTGACAGCTATCACCATTACTACTAAAATCTGGCACTAGCATGTACACATCTTTGAGCATGTTTCCAACAGAGACAATTGATAGAGGCTTTATCACTGGTAAGCCTTAAGGTACCCATTACATGGTATCAATGTAAACACCACCCTCTAGTGCCCAAAATTGCTATATGAGACATGGCACGATGAAATGAGAGGAAAGTCACATTGGGTCGGTTTCAAGTCTGCATGGCTGTAGATTTCATGTTCATTGTTTGAGCCAGCTGGTACAGTTAGGTGACAGCAATGGAATGTACATACTACAATGAAGGGCAACATAACAAAGTCTAACCTCTACACAAAGGGCATACTGACTTGCTGCCCAGGTGAAGCAAAAAAAAGAACATGAAGTCTGCATCTAGGCAGTATTGAAACCGAATCAAGGCAACATTCCGCTTGTTCATCATGTCAGGTCACATCAATATTCCTCAATGTCCACAAGCCAAGTACTGTTTGGTATCTAGGTATAGAATTTTATTTTGACTAAATGGCATCAAACCTTATTGCAAACGTTGCTACTGCTGCAACTTTATCTTATAAATATTAAGGAATGGTGATATTTAATTGATTAATTTTATTAGCGCATTGATGGGAATTTTGTCCACTTCCCTGCATATGCGTATTACGCAGACACAGGGAGAAACGGTACTACCAAAATGTACTACTACACTGCAATTACCATACCATTATCATTTCCACATGCAATCTATTATGGGGACTGTGTATTCTGGGGGTCAAGATGCTTGACTGTCAATGGTCCAAATGGTAGGTGTCCTTTCGGATTCAGAATTGGATACAATCGTGATGGCGAGATAACCACATCACACCAATAGCAGGGGACTGTAGTGAAAGAGTGTGCGCTTCCGGATAAAATGTGAATTTTGCCACACAAGTACTTTAGGCATGATAATCCATAAAATTGATGGAAGCACTTGCCAACCCCCCTTACATGGCCCACAGCTGGGGGGGGGTTTGCAGGGTTATACAGGGGTAAAAAAATTTAAAATGTTTCCAATGGTTAAAAAGCCCACCATGGATGTTTTGCCTGGTTACAAGGATTCCAACATGGTATAGTTTACACTACCCTACGGCTTATAGTTCCGGAGTTTACTGGGTAAAAACGGTAAAATGGTGAACAAAGTTCAATTTTAGTGTGTACAGGGTCAAAAGTTAAAAGTTGCTTTGATTCATTTAATAGTGGTGCAAATTGTTTCCCTACTTAAAAGGATTGAAATAAGGAAGTTTGCCTTATCTGTTTAATGCCTTAGTTTTCAACGTTATCCAACAAAATAGGTCACAGGTCAATAGAAATTCAATACGCTTCCAATAGCTGTTGACTTTAATTAAAATCCGCCATTTTGGTTAATAACCAGAACACTAGATAGTCCCCAACTATTCCTAATATTTCATTCTATGAACCTAAAAAAACCAACAATTTGAACCACATTTTACAAAAATTGGAGCAACTTTTAATTTTTTGTGACCCCTGTACAAACCAAAATTGCCTTTTTTACCATTTTTTTACAGTTTTTACCCAATAATTCCTAAACTATAAGTCACAGGTAGTAATAAACTATACACTTTTTGGATTCCTTGGAACCAACAATGACCTCATGGTGTGCTTTTCAACACAATCGGAACATTTAAAAAATTTTACCCTGTGTAACCTTGAAATCCAAGCTGGGGCCATGAAAGGGGCGTGGCCAAGTGCTTCCATCAATTTTTTTGATTATCAATGTATAAAGTACTTGTGTACCAAAATTCACAATTTATCCGGATTTGGCACACTCACATAAGATATGTGGACTTACGAGTCCCCCCCACTACAAAAAGGGGGAGGGGAGGGGACAATAAAGCTGTTGAAATTCTTTCTGCACATTGCACAAGTTCCAGAATTTCCAAAATGGAACTTCCAGAAGAGAAGGAATTGATTAAATGTATGCACTATTTCTATGTAGAAGTCCATGTAGACATTATGCTGTAGCCTGAAAATATTTTTCGGTATAGTAAAGATAAAATCCAATGCAGTTTATTTTGGTATAAATGAGTAAAAACTACTGTCCCTTGCCGGTGTTGGATGATGAAACTACTTCCAAAGGTGCAGATAGTGGGACTACCTCCTTGGTCGCATCTGAACCGAAAGAAAATGGGTGGGGTTGAGGGGCCCATCTTAGGGCCCCTGGTGGGGTCCAGGGGCAAGCCCCCTGAAAATTGTTGGTTTTAAGGGGTTTTGAGGGGTAATTCTTACACGATTTTGTGAAATTTATTCATCACACGCTGACCATTGAACTTTAACCTATACTTTGCTGGCAATCCGGCCTGCAAACGCCATGACCTGAATTCTTTGAATGAACCGATGGGCTCATCTCAACTGATCTCACTGGGTGCAAGTAGTTCTATCATCCAACATGCAGGGTAGTTTTCACTACCTCCCCTCAGATGATGTTGTAATCGTAATTATGTATACTACATTGTGAGCATCAGGTGATGTTTTGCTTCAAGCTTCTGGAATTGGATAAGTGGCTTTGGATCTTAATTTCAACTCAGTGTCACAAATTGAATGAAATGCTTGCCCTTATCACCCCTGTTAGGCCAGTCAAAATAGAATGAATGCTGCCTTAACCCAACACTAATTGCAACAGAATCAATTCCAACAGAATTGTATTGAGAATACCTTTAGAAACAACATATCAAAAGTCTACTAAAATCAAAGGAGTGGAACATATTTTTAAGGGGGTAAGGTTTATACAGGGGTCAAAATACGAAAAGTATCAAAACGCGTCGAAAAGTATGCCAACATGTTTGTTACATTTCCAGGATTAAAAAAGGGTATAGTTTGCCATATCTGCAGGTTGTAGTTCAATAGTTATGAGTCAAAATAGGTTCAAGGTCACAATGGGGGTAAATTTTCAGATATATCCATTTGTTATAAAAATGGTGTCAAATTGTTCGTCTAATGGTACAGAACCTGAAAATATACTGGTTGCACCATCTATAATATTAGTTGCATAACTGGAACGCAAAATGTGACTGGGGGCTACAGGGTCTATGGGAGGTCACTAGTCATAGCTCTGTAATTCTTATATAGAAAGTTCAAACAAAAAATCTATTTACATTTACTTATCTAGTGGGACAAATTTAACAGTTTACAACCAGTCCGATCAAAATCGGACCATTCTATGAATTTTACCCCAAGATGACCTTGAACTGTTATGAGCCTATTGTACTAAAACTATAATGCATAGATAGGGCAAACTATACCTTTTTTTAAACCTTAGTAGCCCAATAAATTGGTACATCATTTAAATATTTTTTTACCCCTGTACAAACGTTGCCCCCTTATTACTACATGTTCCACTAGGTTGATTTTGGTAGACTTTTAATATATTATTTTTGGACTATTTCACAGTATATTTACACCAAAATTCTTTCTGTTGCAATTTGTGTGGGGTCAAATCATAAAATTATTGGACTATATAGTATTAGAGTACTCTTACTTTCTAGTAAACCTATATGCAGAATCTTTTAACACTACCACTATTGCCAAGCCTCTAAACTCTTAGTAAATGTTTCCTTGTAATATAATTCGAGACTCATCTCAATACAAGATGACAATGACAGCAGTTGCTGATGGCACACATCTCATAAATTAGTCTTGTAATTTTATGCTCCTTTAATCCTTTAAAGATGCTTGTTGCAATCATCTTGGAAGTAGTATCAATTTTTATAATCAGATAAAAGGCCATATTTTTTTTCAATGGCATCCTGAAATTTCAGCCATCAAATCCATTTCCTTCAAAAGAAAGAAAAAAAAATGCTGTTTTAATGTAACCATTAAAATCAGCACAGTAGTGAATAGGGCATTGCAATATTCTACCATCAAAACCTCAAGTTTGTTTACAATTTAAACTTGGTGGTGAGTGGAGAGCATGATACACTTAGTTAGGAACAAGCACCTTTAAGAAATGCAAGGGAGCTCTTCAAAAAATGGCAAAGAAAAGATAGTGAAAGGAAGACAAGATAGATAGAGCTCCTTTCATCCTTGACCATGAAAAGACTGTTGAAATCAAGTTAGAGAAGGGATGATTCAGCAGTTCTTCCAAGAACTGCAATCACCATGGAATGGAACCACTGACACATAGCGAAGTTGACTACATTGAATCCACACAGTAGTCTTGTATAGTGTTATATTCCCATCAGAGTTGCCCCAGGACTGGACTCCCCTCTGGGGGACGATAGCCTCCGGGCACTTGCTAAACACATTCTGAACCACAGTGGCCCTGGGGGAAAATTGCCAAATACCCGTGAATTAGGGCTGCAAAACGATTCTAGGATTACGTGCCATATCTAATCATTCTAATGACTGGCTGAAGGCGGCGCTTGCTGTGAAGGTGTCTCGTACTTCATTCGATCCGCTCAGGTAATAAGCCAAGCAAAACAAAAACCGGTAATGAACTTGTCAAACAAGCCTCCTCAATGACCTATGCCCTTTCACATTTAGCGTTAACATAGGTGACCCAAACTGGTGCACAGGAGCTGAAAACGCTAAATATTTATTGTACTAGCTAACAAATCGGTGTATACAATTCTATCAAACTATTTTAATGTAGGAATCAACAAAAAATTAAAAGATGAAGCACTTGACAAATTTTGCATACAGTCTCCTGCAAATTGACACGATCTTCAGTCATTCATATGCACCCATGCATAGAAAGTCCAAAATGATATAAAAAGTACTGTTTTGTCAAAATACACTTGCCGGTTATTTTAGCACAACCATTCCCGTGACAAAGATACCAATACATGGATTTTTTTATGATTTTGTCAATGTTCTGGATTAACAAATCGCTGCTTATCCCTTAAAGGTGCAACGAGAGATTTTGAGACACCCAAATATTGTGTCATAATAGTAATTTCATATAGATTAGACACTCAAAAAGATTTCTTACGTTGATTATGCCTACAGAAATGTCTTAAAAACGAGAGACAAAAAATTATTTTGATTTGGCTTATTTTTCCATTGAAACATAGGCTGAATTTTGTATTTGCTCCTATACGAAATTAGAAATTTCACAATTTTTGTACCAAAGAAACATTTCTCAGCTTAATCCTTTCATATGGGAATAGTTTTGATGGAAAGCTTTACATCAGGGCAAAACTCAGTACTTTCGATATTTTAGGGACACGTGATATGTGAAATCTCTCGTTGCACCTTTAAGTTATTAAATTCAATGGTAGAGATACCCAGCCAATAACGATACCTAGGCGATTGGTAACATGAACATCACGCCTCAAAATAGAACCTTATGGCATCAGAACCAATCACAACACAAATATTATAAATGATAACAAGCTGGCTAATTCGGGATATATCTTGCAACTTCATCCTCACCCCATCCCCTCCCCGTGTACTACATCTCGCTCCTCCAAGAGAAAACATCTTAACGGTACGTCCGTACAAGAACCTGCTGCATTCTTGCCTTCTCTAGGGTGCGATTGCAACCGTGGGCAGCTAACCAAAAAGCAACAAACTGAAGCAGCAGGGGATACACAATGAGCACCACTAAAATGGCCAGATTATGAGGTGCAAATTAAGTGAGTTGGATTGTAATGAGTTATAATTGGTGGTCCATTTGAAGAATTTAAAGTGGTGAGCCATTTTAAAAATCTAATAAGATGAAGAAGATTATAACTTAGATTATAGAGAGCTGCAAAATAAAATAATAAAATAATAGAATAAGAAACAGTGAGACAAGGCAATTTTTTTCAAGGGGAAAAAATGTGCTTGATGACAAAAATATTTGTGCAATTAAAACAGCTTTATTGAAATTGGAAAAAAAATGCTGACACATTTATCATGGGCATTGCGATTTGTTTGCATGCATGCAGTGCCGGGAAAGCTGGTACAGCTGATCATCCCTCACCTTGCACCATGCACCATTGAGGTCCTAGGTTCGAATCCCACTAAGGGCTCCTCTGCAAGTGATTCATTTTCCTTTTTTTTGTTGTTTTGATTCCTACTCACTCTTGCATGTTTTTTCTTCCTGGGTATGTTGCAGTTTTCTAAATTGAAATTCTTCCTAAAACAATTTTGTATTATTTTGCTAAGTTCTCTATGTACTTGCTACCTAACACTGGTATCCTATAGCATCATACCCACCCACCCATGAGTGGCAATGTCACTTTTGCTTACGGGGAAAAAATGAAGTATTTACTTATTATTAATTCAGTACTGTTTTTTCAAACTTTTCATTACTGGTGATTATGTTGACATTTGCTACTAACGCAACTACATTCATCTTGTCCACTAACTGCTTTCACTCAAAAAAAGACCAGGATAACAATCCATCTGTAGACGTGTGGTTGGTTGTTGGTTGGGCCCCCTTTGTTTGTTTTTACTCTCTGACCAAAACCTGGATACACTAGATTTTGTTGATGACAAAATGCACCTTATAATTTTTAAAAATTTGATCCTAAAATAAAATTAAATTGGCACATAATGGACCCATATCAACAGCAAAATGCAGTATTCATTTTCATTGCTTGATCACTCTATTCCATCTTGCAACATAACTCACTATAAAACTTCCCCCAGCACCACACTCACAACAGACGCACCTCACACTCAGACCACCTCAGCACCACTTCCTTGCCGTGGCAGACACTCTAGAGCTCGCACTTGTGGTCCACAGAGTACTGGAAATGTATCTCTGACATTCGTAACTCATTTTTTGATCACCTTTTCGCAAGTGATTGGGCTATGTGTGACCTATGTAAGCCACATTATTACGACGCATTAGTGTGATATAACTTATCCAATCTTCCTCACAAGGCAGTATCTTGTTGCTCCTCATTTTACACTGAAAGTTTACCATCATTGTTACAACAGTCAATTGGGGTTTCAATTTGATCCTTGTCGTGGTCTTGTTCGCTTTTTTTTCAATACGTTTTTTCCCCACAGAACTTTTTTTCTAGCTAAAATTAATTTTCATTACTATTACGGTTATGGGCATTTTCTACATTACATAATCATTCGAAACTCATATTGAAGATGTATAGAGTTGAAGAGGCTGGGTTGATTCTTTCAGTGGCATAGCCAGGGCAAGGGCCGTAAATCGCATTGGTGCTTCCGGGTATGCACACAGCAAACGATTATGGGCATGCATTTTCTACAGCAGTCTCGATCCCCCGTGAAATAACCTCTTAAAACTAGTTCAATAAAGCTTAGTAATATGATAATTTGTGGAATAAATTGTTGACTTCAAAATCCGTCGGGTTGCCAAACGGTCATTTAAGTTTAAATCTGTGGATCTGATATAACCTTTATTTAGTCTCCATCCAATATGTGTAAGAGCACTCGGGTCGCGCCGGATGTTGATGCCGATTTGAATTCACTGTTATGCTGTATGCTGGCAGCTGGCTGAAATCAATTCATAAAAGCCTTAGCATCAAAAGGATGCAGCTCGACATTGGTGCAGTACCCTTGTCAACCTACGCAAGATCCTGGTCAGCCCAGACCATCTCCAATATTTAATCAAGTATCAGCCACTGAGAATTTTTTTGCCCTAAAAATGTTTATGAACTCAATCCATGCCGACATTCAAGAACACACATTGGAAGCAAGAAGAGTCCTTAAAAAGACAATCTTGCCCTAATGACTTTAGCTTCTACATAAATTAGACGTGTTACATTATTTTGCAACCCTGAACACTTACATTATGAGGGGGGAGGAGGAGGTATTAATAGTAATTCAACCTGGATCAACCCATCGTGTCACCTCTATACTTTTCCGAAGGGTATTGGGCATTGAATAGGGATGTGAAGTGGATGGAAATTAAAATTCCACTCTAATCTATTGAAACATATAGTCCAATAGCAAAGAAAAATCAATTATGTTGGGCTTGATTAAATCATTCAACTCAAGGTGAACGCATTTATAGCTATACATTAATTCTCAATACTTCTGACTATCGTACTTTGCTTCAAATGGGCATTTTAATGTGACAGGTGAGTTGAATGTTATTCACTTTATGAGCACTCGTGGCTTCGATAGAAGGAACACAAAAGTCCCTTGCACTCTCTATGTAAACATTAAAGGCCCGATTATCTTAGCTCGTGCATGAAACAGGTGAAGCGGCCACACATTCTGGCCTCCCCTCCCAACTAATCGACGGCTGTCCAAAACTTTTCCTCCGGTGACACTATGGGTTGAATCCACTATAAGATTAAGCACACCAACCCTATTGTGTCATATAGTGTCCATAAAGAAGTGGCGTTATTAACATTAGAACTCTATTAAAGTCCATACTTCAGTAATTAGTTAGCTAAGTTCCCCTGGGATGATGTCGATGAGCTATTGTTTTCACATCCTCTCCATTGCTTAACTTAAATAAAATTCTCTTTAATTATGGGGGGGGGGGGGGAGGGGGGTGGGGGCGGGTGGGGGGGGGGGGGGGGGTGGGGGGAGGGGTGTTGTGGGCCCAAGAGTCATTTGCTTTTGCAGCAGAGTCTTTCACAAACTAATCTTTAAAGGTTACTTTGCTTTTTTATTCGTAATTATAAGAATGTATTAAGGAATTGAAAGGCCTAATCAATGCATGAAACCTATTTTTGTTTTGTTTGTGCATCTTTATAAGCAAACAAAAAAAAAAAAGTGCTATTATTCACCTTAAATTAAAAGCTGGAAATACTCACTTCATAGTAATTCAAACATGTGTCTTTAATCATGGCAAATTACAATAGAAAATGTTACTTTTTGTCATGATATATAGTTGCTGTGACTTTGCAAAAAATGGGGATCCACATGAGTCTAATGTGATTTTAAACTTTCCA
>JAMKCH010052618.1:0-11179 GCA_023653785.1 Ophioderma brevispina
AATATGCGGCGTGTGTGTACTGTGTGTTTGGTGGCCGGGATGCCCCCCAGTAATGGCGGCGACGTAGAGGGTGTCCTTTCGAGGCTTCCCCGTCGGATTCGTGTATAGTGCAAGTACATCAACATGAAGCCTATTAAAACTTCAGTAGTTAAGCTCTTGCCAATAAGCTGGGTAATCACATATTGGTTATTTTACCTCCCAATATTAATTCAGCTTTATCTGTATATAGTACATCTGACTCTGTACAAACAAATATGTGATCTTCTAAATAGAAAACGTAACTTGTATGTGATTTTTGTATAAATCTCTAAAGTTGGCTGAACACTGGAAAAAAAGGCTAATTAACACAATTTTAAACCAGGTGTTAAATCGAATGATATTTCACTCACATGGCAATGATCATATTGAAAGAATTGATAAGCATTTGGGCATCATATTTGACACACTTATCTTGGTGTGAGCATACTGATTACATCTCTTCAAATGTAGTGAAACGAATTAGCGTAATTCAGAGAGTTAAGTTTTATCTTCCATCAGACACCCTTAATATGTTGGCTTCTGCTTTGGGTTTTCCACACTTTGATTATTGCCGTTCTTTTTGGTCTGACTGCAATGTGGAGCACTCCAAGATGCTTCAAATTCTGCAAAATAAGCTTGCTTGTGTTCTTTTATCTGCCGATATTAGGACACCAACTCACGATTTAATGTATGCTCTTAGTTGGTAAAAACTTGAAAAGATGGAATAATCATCTTCTCCTGTTGGTTTTTAAGTGTCTTAAACATAATGTACTGTCTTACCTTTCAACAAATTTTATATTCACTTCTGCTATCCCCATTCAAAATACCCGTAGTACAATTGTAATACACTTGTTAACATCTTTCTACATTTTTACCTTGGCATATCAAACCTGTTAAGCTTACCTTTCATAATTCATGTTATGTGTAAGATGTATATATTGTATAATTCTCATTATTTTGTTATATTTATGAATGATATCTATTCTAAGGGTCTCATGGGAGACCAGTATTGTGTTACTGAACTGAGTTACCCAGAATAAATAAAGATTTATTACTACTACTACAATGTTGGTAACTCTTGATCTTTTCTGTTCTGCTTCTTATATTTCTAAGAGCTGAAATTTGTATTACTCAGTTCTCCAGCTAGAGACCAGGAAGGCTTATTATTGGTAATGTTGGTAACTCTTGATCTTTTCTGTTCTGCTTCTTATATTTCTAAGAGCTGAAATTTGTATTACTCAGTTCTCCAGCTAGAGACCAGGAAGGCTTATTATTGGTAATCTTTTCCTGGAGCAGGTTAGTGCACAAAGGTGTTTTTTACAAAATATATCCTTCGCCAAATGAATGTGTCATCTGCCATTGCAGTTTGTGAATGGGGACAAAGGTCACCAAGGTCGCATGAGGTCACCAATACTTGTGACACTACCCAAGAACCATGGTATCCAAGTGTTATGAAAATTAAGCAACATGTGGAAAGAGCAAGCAATTTGATAAATCTGACCATTTGGGGGCCATGACCTCTGATGACCTCTAGATAACTTTCAACCCACTCTTGAAGTTGAAGAAGTAACTTGTGGGGCACTACCCAAGGACCATATTACATGCAAGTGCCATGAAAATGTGTGCACATATGTGGAAACAGTGAGCAATTATGTTTAGGGTTAACATTTGGATCAACATTTTTACCACAGATACACTACCAAAGCAATCCCTATGTGCCCTCTTGCAGATGACACAAAAGAGGTGCACTTTTTTCCTTTTCAACATTTTCATACACTAGCCAGCAAACATAAAATCCTGGGGGGGGGGTACTCAGTGGAAAAGGGTAGGTACATATGTGCCGCCGATATCGGTCACATTTTCACCCCTTACTATAACAATGGGTCATTTTTCCCACCATGCTACTAGATTGATGGGTCATTTTTTGAGGTCATTGCTACTATATAAATGGACCCCTTTTCCAATTTTTGGTTGCAATTTACTATGAAAATGGGTCAATTTTTTCTGATTTTCGGTAAAAGCAGAATGAAAATGGATGATTTTTCTGAATTTCGGAAATGTTACTATGAAAATGAGCCAATTTTGCAAAGATTACTATGAAAATGGTGCGAAATTTCAAAGCCAACTAAAGAAATGGGTCGAAATTTCGGGACCAACTATATAAATGGGTCATATATTTGTACAATTTGGTCACTATAAACGGGTCGATTTTTTTACCCGGTGGACGCACACATGCACCAAATTTTGGGTCGAGTACCCCCCCCCCCGGCATAAAATTAATCCATTCAGTAATATGGCACTTTTGCAGAGATATGGGAGCATTACATTTAGTTGTACTCCCAAACCACAGTGTGCTCCTGAAAGCATAATCTTTGGGATTGTTTTTACTGCTCCAACATTATACTTAGAAATGAATCCAATTTTGCAAATTGCAAGTTTGAATATTTATTAATCTTTCCCTGGAGATAGCCAGCGCACACAAGTGTTGGGAAAAAAAAGTGCACTTGGACAGATTCGAACCGGCGACCTCCGTATTACTAGCACAGCCCTCTAACCAACTGAGCTATCAAGTCTGAGTTGGTAAAGGAGCAGTAGATATAATCTATAGGTGTTAGGTCCGAAAGGTGACCATCGCTATCCTAGCGGATAGCATCAGAACGACATATTTACATATACAATTTAATTTCAAATTGCAAGTTGTTGACAACATCTGGAATGTGCATAATACTGCACTGTAATTTTCCTACATCTATTCAGGTAAAAGCTTTTCAGTTTGTGATCTCGACTCGGGCAAACATTGGCATAATTACATAATACCCTTCGCACGAATGCTATATCATGTTTAGAAGGTGCATAAAGGGCATAATGCAATTATGCCCAAACATCAGTTGTACTTTGACCTGTATTTTCCCCACACAAATTTGGTATAGGCCTACATCTGACTCAGATGATGGGGCCCTCAATTTAAAAAAAAAATCTTGTTTTTTGCGTGTAGTTAATGCTTGTCCCCATTCTAATCAGTGTGTGAAATAGCTCAGATAGATGTCCTTATAGAAAATCGCAATTTTGTAATAAAATTCCGGATCCGGCATTTTTTGTTATACACAGTATCCTATGGTGCTGTTATACTACATGTGAATCTTTGCTTTGCCAAAATGAAAAACTGTTTCATCTCAAACTTTGGAATTGAACATTTTAGGCAACTATCCTTAGTTCTGGGAGAGCGGGTAGCGCAGCGGTTCTTCCCTCGCTTTACACCACTGAGGTCCCAGGTTCAATTCCCGGGTTGGGCATGAGGCTTTACGTGTAATTGGTTTCCAGTCCAAGCTCGCTCTCGCAGGTTTTCTCCAGGTGCTCCGGTTTCCTCCTGCATCTAAAACTGGACTTCTTTCCCCTCCTTGTCCTAATTTAATGTATGTGATTTCGGTCGATGTTTGTGTAAATGTTGCAATTGGCGCTGTATTAGCTTTTGCCTCAAAGTTGCATTGTTTCTGTAAGCGCTGTGTTCTTCGTAGAGCGCTATATAAATGCTTAATATTATTATTATTATTATTTGAATGAATACATAAAAAATTATATTTCAAAATCTCTTAGCTTTTATTCTTGGGAGTGATGAGCTCTTACCTTTCACAAAACTGAAGGGCTTCTTCCAGACGCTCACACAGCACTAGGCTCAAGACAATTTGAACAGCCGACCAGCTCAGTAACTTGCCGTGTCCAGGTTTTGTTCCTGATTAAAATGAAAACCACATATAGATATATGGATGATCTCAAACCTTTTTCCAAAGTAGTCATCAGCACAGGAAAATTTCCTGACAGGAGAGTCTGAAGATTATCCAGTTTTCTGTTTATGATAACAGGTAAGTTTCTTTTATTTCTCATTTTCTGCTGCCACTCTGTTCTTGTGGCCTATTAGGTTTAATTCAAGGCTCTGATCAGTTGAAGTTATCCTAATAAGAATAACAGTTCCCCATTTAGCTTCAAATGTTCATACAGACAACATAAGCTACACGCAATTGAATGGGGCTTCATATTTTGAATAGCACCAGTGTTTTTTTCCTTCTTACCCATTTATCACATCTAAAAGTACATCATGGGATTAATCTTGAGCCATTCTTAAGAAAATGAGGAACTATTTTTTTGGACCGTTTTCTTTGCACTTCCGCATGCGGTACTGCAAATGTCCGCTTGCACTTCCGCATGCGGAAGTGCAAATGTCCGCGTGCACTTCCGCATGCGGAAGTGCACGCGGACATTTACACTTCCGCATATATGCGGGAGTGCAAATTTCCGCGTGCACTTCCGCATGCGGAACTGTAAATATCAGCGAAGATGCGGAAGTGCAAAGATCCGCTTGCACTTCCGCATGCGGAACTAATTAAGAGAAGAAAGACGGGCCCTGGACGCACTGATTACAGTCACCAATGGATATCACATATGTAAAATATATAGCCGAAATATTAATTCCAACCTACGGGACCAATTTTAGATAATTTGGGAGGTAATACTGCTTGTATTCCTTGGTCATACCTGCTGGGATTACCTGTATATAGAAGTTTCGAGTTTAGGTGGCTCTGAAAAGAGCCGTTCACGACTTGTGTGGGTGTGTCTGGGGGAATTAATATTCCTTAGTCTGCCGTTTAAACTAATTTATGTATATATCTTCTCAGACCTTTGTATCTATATATTTTTACTTGTCATATTAGAATATGGCATTACCTACGTAGTTTGATATGTTCGTGGCGGGATATCAGAAAACCCCATCTAAACTTGGAGTTAACTCTTACATGATTCTTTGACTGTTTAAATCATTATACCGAAGTAAAAGAAGGGTATACTTCTGTATCTAGTTTTGATGAAACTGAAATTACTACTCTTAGTATCTCGAGCCTTCGTAGTATTGGCAAGTACAAGTTAGCACCTTCTTTTGACTGTGTGCTTTCTCCGTAATAATTCAAACAAAGGAGATGTTTTACCGTTCGCTTTTCAAAAAACGGCGGGATATCGTGACTTGGCTAATTTGTGCTGGGAGCTCCTTTGGGGATGCTGGAGTGTGTTTTGTTCATCCTATCTTCCTTGGTAAGTAGTTGGGAATCTTCCTTGAATTCCTATCCCGAAAAACCAATACAAAGTCGGAAAAATATCAGTTTCCCATGTCCTCCAAGAGATAGTGAGTTGTAGGCCTATATAAATACTGTTTTAATTAAATTAAATTAAAAAGATTAAAAGAAAGACGGGCCCTGGAACGGTATGCTTAGTATGAATTTGATCTTCAAATCTATAAAAAGGTCCAGAATTTGTTTTTCCAAGGCTATGGATTTAAATTGAGTAAGTTTGGGGGGATAATTATATCTTGAATTACCGGCAATGTCGTATTTCCAATACGTGGAAAATATAACGGTTTGGAAGTAGTCCTATCTTAGCCCACCTGAAGAGTGATTGTTGAATAAGAGAAAAGTGCGTGAATCATGTGCGTAAAATAAAGTTAGACGCACATCCGCTATCAAGGGGCCATCAGCCCGGCTGGGCAGAGGGCGGGACTACCAATCGCCGAGAACCATTGTCTGGGGGACACATTATTTAGAGCAGCGTATGGCAAGTAAGTCGGTGGATCCAAAAAAGCGTATGTGCATTAGACGAAATTCGTTAATGTGTGCGATACTTCTCAGACCGTGGTGTCCTTTGTTAATATATATCGGCGTTCTATGAGGACTAGACGAAATATCGAACTTTAGTATGTAAAGTGGCATTCTTACATGTAACTCCTATAAAGCACTTGAGTTGGTAATCCTTCATGTACAACGTGCTTTGTACATTCCAATAATGGTTTTATGCAAAAACGATTGTCAAATATGAATACTACTTTAGTCCCTCGAACTTGAAGTATTGTAAGATTTTGCATTCTTAGCTGACTTATACATTCTCCTTAATACTGGTAAAACAAGAGGAGGTGACGCCGTTTCACAATGTGGCCGGTATCGTGAACAATAGACTCGGTTAATCACGTAGGGGATAAATTCCTATAAAATTACTCGGGGATGTATGATCATCCACGTCTTTGGAGGAAAGTGAAAAGATTTAAAGGTATCAGTCCTCTGTCGAGAGAACCAATTTGGTAAAAGTGATTGAAAAAATTTCCCTGCATTAAGGGATTATAGCCTACTCGGATAAAGGGTGCGGGAATGACGTTTACTTTAACGTTTCCCTAAAAGGTTGATTCATGCCAAACTAGCATGAAATGAATAGCATGCAGCGTGCTAGCTGCATGCCTATGCATTCATGCCAGTTCAGCATGAATCACCCTTTTAGGGAACTTAGGTACACGTCTTTCCCTGCCCTTTTATCCGACTAGGCCTTTCAACCTCAAATTGCCAGAGAAAGTAGTTTCAATCACTTTGACCACATGTTCTCTAGATGAGGAACGAACATTTTTATCTTTCACTTTCATCCAAAGGCATGGGTGATTAGAACAGCTCCGAGTAATTTTATAGGAGTTACTCCCTACGAGAATTAACCGAGTATATTGAGTCACCCGAGCCGGCCATATTTGTGAAACCGGCGTCACCCCTCCCTTGTTTATCTAGAATTAAGGAGAATGTATAAGTCAGCTGAGAATGAAAATCTTACAATACTACAAAGATTCGAGAGAGACCTAAAGTAGTATTCATATGTGACAATCATTTTGCTAAAACAATTCTAGAAATGTACAAAGCGCGCTGTACATGTAGAATCACCAACTACCCAAAGTAATATTAGAGGAGTTACATTTTAGAATAGCCAAGTTAAGTATATATATTTTAAATACGATATTTCGTCATAGTCTCTATAGAACGACGATATATATTATTAACAAAGGACACAAAAGATCTGAGAAGATATAGCGGCACATAAACAATTCGCTAATGCGACATACGCTATTTTTTTGGACCACAGACTTACTTGCCATACGCTGCTCTATGTGGTCCCCAGAGAATGGTTCTCTGCGATGGGAGTCGCCGGCCTCTGCCCAGCCGGGCTGATGGCCCCGTGATAGCGGATGTATTCTCCCTTTACGCACATGATTCTACGCACAATAATCGTATTCAAAAATAACGTTCAAGTAGTCGGAAGAGAGGAGCACTCCACTGCCCCCAACAAACGCGACCCATACCGATTAAAATCCTCTCTCGAGTCCTCCTATCCCTCTTACCTTTACTTTCATCCCCCCTCCTCACCGCTATTATCAGGTCCTTGTACTCTCGCATTTAATTGCTCTCTTTTACCACCCAGTTCTCTCCACCCACCCCCCCATCCACCCGCCCCCACTTCTCATCTAGAACACTTTGCCTACCGCATTCTTTCAATCGTCAATTTTTTGTTTATCTCCTCCCTCCCTCGCTTCTTTACCACTGATCCACTATCCGTCCATCCTCGATCCCCCTTGACCTTGTTTACCTGCCAGCTCCGCCTCCCCTTTTCTCTCCTCACATCCTTACCACTACTGTACTCGCTCCGTTTCTGTTAGGCACCTATGCA
This sequence comes from Ophioderma brevispina, assembly GCA_023653785.1. NCBI lineage: Eukaryota > Metazoa > Echinodermata > Ophiuroidea > Amphilepidida > Ophiodermatidae > Ophioderma > Ophioderma brevispina. The sequence continues at coordinate 7,534 of JAMKCH010052618.1, forward strand.
ATCCGTTTATCCGCTACAACGCCCGGTTACCCTTATTCTTCACATTCCACCCTTGTCTATTCCCCACCGGCTCTCTTTTTCTTATTCGCTTTTCTAGACCTGTCGTTTTTTATACCTTTCTAGTAGTTTTTTCATAACTTCTCACAATGTCCGCCTCATCCTCGCTCGTCCTACTCCTCTCTTCCCTCTCCGACTTCCAAAAACTTATATGTTCCACAGTAGAGGAAATACAACATTATCAGGTAATTCAAGAAAGAATTATCCCCCAAATTACTCAATTTAGTTCATAAGCCTTTGGAAAAAAAAATTCATGGACCTTTTTCTAGATTTGAGATCAAATCAGGACTAAAAGCAGGTGCGTCCAGGGCCCGTCCTCTTTAATTTTCAAATGGTCCGATCGCTACAGCTTCGTCCCAGAACCTCATATTTACCAGAAGTGGTCAAATGTTGGTATCAGAAGTAATTTAAGCTACTATTTTCCTATTTACACCGGTCTTTCACTTGCACATTTAATAGCTTTAATCCGTAACCCGGATCCGTATCTCATACAAAAAGGTGGTGGTAGTCCTTCGATGTAATTAACGTGATAATACCGTCAATTAAAATCTCGTATTCTTTTCACCCCATGGATTGCAGGGAATACTGTTGCCAATAAACACAAACATTGTTGGCTCTGCTGTTGAACCATTTTGCCCTTAGATGTTCTAAATTATTCTGTATTTAATGCTGGACTAGACTGTGTGATTTAAACAGAAATGTTACGCTCTCTACCAAAGAATTTATATGGCGTATTATAAACTGCTACTTAGATGATAGACAGACTCACGCCCATTTTTGCACTAATTATAACCGATGAATTTCGAATTTTGGAGGGAAAAATTGATTCCAAAATTATCTTCGATTTTGAGAAAAAAGGTGTGCAATGTCGCAAGTATTAAGTGTTCTTCGTTGAAAAAAAAATAAATAAAAGGCCTGCATGCGGCGGATGTGCAAAGGTCCGCTTGCATGTGGAAGTGCAAAGGAAATGTTGCACATCCGCATTCGGATGTGCAAAAACTAATGTTGCAATTCCGCATGCGGACAGTGTAGCGGAATCTTCCAGTTCCGCATGTACGCGGACATTTGCACTTCCGCTGCACGCGGGACATTTGCACTTCCGCATGCGGAAGTGCAACATTATTTTGCACATCCGGCAGGCGGATGGGTACATTCACTTTGCAACGTCAGCATGCGGAAGTGCACGCGGGTTCGTACACTTCCGCATGCGGAAGTGCACGCGGATCTTTGCACTTCCGCATGCAAGCGGATCTTTGCACTTCCGCATGCGGAAGTGCAAAGGAAATGTTGCACATCCGCATGCGGAAGTGCACGCGGACATTTGCACTTCCGCATGCGGAAGTGCAAGCAGATCTTTGCAGTACCGCATGCGGAAGTGCAAATAAATCGGTCGTTGTAAATACCTGAAATGAGGCATAATTATATTATAGCCTTTGCACCTACTCTATATTATGTGCTATAATCTGTTAAAGGGATTAGCAGCGATAATGCGAGGGGATTGAAAAAATGTGGAAATGCATTTTTTAAACTTGTAAATTAGGGATAAGTGTGCACAATTCCATTTAATTGCTTTAATGTAGAAATAAACCACCAAATAGTGAAAAAAATAAGTATTTGAGGAAATTCGTCATACCGTCTCCCGCAAATAGACATACAGCGACGGCGTTTCAAAATCTGCACTAAACAGCTGATTGTGGTTTACACCAGTAGAGAATAACCAAAGATCAATGTTTGTGTTTGAGGTCACGATGAAAATCTGTGATATTCACCGGGAAATTAGGCTCTTTTGATCTCAGGTCGGAATTTTGATATGCACGTATAGAAATTACAGAATCAGATACAAAGTACTGCCTTGTCTTTAATACATGGATTTCAAGCCAACCACTTGCAGGTATGTTCGCATATCCATGCCAGTAACAAAAATATAAAAATATGAATTTTGATGATTTTTCAATGTTTCGGATTGGCAAATCGCTGCCAATGCCTTTAAATGGGGCTTCATATTTTGAATAGCACCAGTATTTTCTTCCTTCTTACTCATTTATCACATGAAAAAAGTACATCATGGGATAATCTTGAGCCATTCTTAAGAAAATGAGACATAATTATATTATACCCTTTGCACCTATTCTTTATCATGTGCTCTATTCTGTTAATGGAATTTAAGCACGTTATATGGCTTAGGTGCTAAGGGCATAACATAATTATACTGAAAATTAAATATTTTCATGAGTTTTAGATCATCACTGATGCCTTTAATATACACAAAAGAATCTTTGTACTGCTAAGTTTAATCAGTAAAGGCCACATTTAGTCTGAAATACATTTCTAAAATGTAATTTTAAAGTTTTTCTTGAAAACATGGCCATACTGGCATATCCCAGTGACATACAGGGTGTCCCAAAAAAGTGGTGCAAGCAGAAAAACTCCGATTTCTCAGAAACTGTTGAAGCTGTGAATGTCATTTCATGGAGGATATTAATTGTACTCTTTTGTAGAAATTGTGCAAATCCCATGTCAATCCATGCACGCAAACTAGAGATATAAACGATTATTAAAGACTATCTGTTTTTCATCCATTCCAATGGGATTTACACAGTTAAGTGATTATAGGTACATCAGAGAGATTCTTGGCTCGATCGTGTGCGCATTGAGTAAAATAATGATAACCTCTGAACCTGAAGGTGATATGCTACTAAATTAATACAGTGCTGATGTATCTGAACAAATTCTTATATTATCTAACAATAATAACTTTTAAGCTGACAGCCTGACAATATTCATTCTAAAGGAGTTACTTGTGGAAATAGTCAATGTCGGGGTAGTGCATCTAAATTGAACAGAGTTTAAGAAAGCAATGGATGTTTATGAAATTTTAGATTCAAGTCAAATGTTAAAGTAGCAGAATTAATAAAACAGGTGTGATCCTATTATCTTAGTTCAATGAAAATTATGTTATTATAAACCTTCACAAAGACGAGAAACGAGAAATGACTTTCACATGTCACTAAGCTAAGTTTATTTTCTTGTAAAAAGTATGCGACTATGATATTCTAACACATGGCCACTTATTTTACAAGTTTTATAATATTCACAAATGCTATTTATCACGAAAACTACACAGTTAGAGATAACATAATAGACATTATAAGTTGTGCTGATCATAATTATTTAGAATGCGACTGTAGGCTTAATCATTGCGTATTTATTGCCTATTTGCTATTTAATAAGCCTAAAAAACTAATATTGTGTGCATTTGTTGTTTCTCAGTTGTTAATATTTAATGGTATGTCATGAATACAGCATTAACTTTGTTGGAAATCGCTCATCCGACAGCAGAACGGACAAATGATGTTAACTGTGTAAATCCCATTGGAATGGTTGAAAAACGGATGACCTTTAATAATCCGTCGTATCTCTGGCTTGCGTGGACGGATTGTCATGTGATTTGCACAATTTATACACAAGAGTATAACCAATATCCTCCATGAAAATGAAATTCAGAGCTTCGGCAGTTTTTGAGAAATCGGAGTTTATCTGCTTGCACCACTTTTTTTGGGACACCCTGTATATATATATATATATACTA
>JAMKCH010052619.1:0-10348 GCA_023653785.1 Ophioderma brevispina
AACTCAAATATTATACTGCCTATTTCAAAATGTTTTATAGAATAGTTTGTCATATTACTAGGTATATTATAGGATTTGTAAAAATTCTTGTCTCCTTGAATTTTTGCTTTCATTTTGAATGATATTCTAATTGCAAGAAATAGGCAGGTATTATTTGTTATATAATGTTCATGGATACCTGAGACGTGTAATAAACAGCATTATGCCCACCTATGTTTAAGGTGGCGTGTTAAGTCAGGAATTCAAATGAACTGTTTTTTGCCGTATCCCTTCTTAAGTGTGTTCCAACATATTAAAGTATACATATTTGGAAAGGAAATGACTCAAAAATCCAATATGAATAATTTTTCCCCAAATACGTATTTTTTGAGAAAAGTCATTAAAAATGGTGATTTTCACTCATTTTTTTTGGTTCCCATGTATAAAAAAAATAGAATGTTATAAAATGTGTCCCTTTTTCTTTTTTGTATTCCAGAGTCATAGTTCTAGGGACGGTATTTCACCTATTTTTCAAATTCTGCACTATTTCTCAAATTATTTGCCAAAAGCCAAAAACCCGCTTGTGTCAATTTGGAACAACGTCATGATTGTTCAAAGGTTGACATAAATCACGATTTTTAACCAAAATGAAAAACTAAAAAAGACCGACCCTAGATTTTGATATGCTCTATACGATGCTTTCATTTCTTACCTGTTCCTGATGATGGGATTTCGAGTACTGGGAACCGAAAATCCACGAATTATCGCCGAAAGGGAACAATAAAAAGCGCCATTTTTCCCAAATATTGTCCCTTTTCGCTACAAAGAATACCTTATCCAAAACACAAGCGTTTTCATTTCTTATTCTTCCCTGCTTCTGCACCAGGTCAAATGCTTCCTGGATCTTATGATCCAAAATTCAACAATTTATGTGGCTCAAATCGTGAAATTAAAATCCATTCTGTTTGCAAAAGCATCTCACGTGGGCAACCTTTTACAATTGCATACAAGTTACCATGGGTGTGCGTCATATCGAATCTATGTCATCAAGGCGTTTTCTGATACGCTCATTCCCGCTCGCGCCGAATAGTCCAGACCACGTGTGCGTAATACGCGAAATTACCCGCCCTTTTGTCGTTTCAGCCCATGTGATTGTTTTTGGTCAAAATCGTAACATAGTAAAAGTAAATGAACAAAATAGGAGGAAAAACATTAAAAATCTATATAGTTCTGTTAAAAGTTAGGAAAGAAAACAGGTTAGCCGTTAAACTGAAAAAAACTAAAAAAACTGGCCATTTGACTAAGTTCCTGACTTCACGCCACCTTAATCCATTCCTGAGCACAAACGCTTATTTTCAGAAATGTGGCAGGGCGGTGGCGGCCAAGCCTTCATTCATTATAGCATTGACACCAAATTGTCAAAGAAAGTTACAGACAATATGAAGTGCAAACCACAAACAAATTTGGGTGCTTTGATGTGGGTCGGTCCCATGGGTGTGTTCTGGTGACGTGCGTAAATAAAAAAGAAATTGTTTTCCTCGTCGAATTTTAAAAGTTGGTACATATGGAACTCTTTCCCTCCATTAATTATTTTACTACTGACAAAGTGACAACAATATGTTTTAAATTAAATTAACTATTGTTCTTTTTATATGCCATACATTGCTACAAATATAATTATCGTGTGAATGCTAAAGGTCGTAAGTGCAATAGCTGCCATATGAAGAAATTAACCACCAAACATACTATTATGGCAAAGTCTTTGGTCAGTGGCCTCTTGAAATTTGGTCTTCAGGTGACAAGATTGCCTAAAGAACCATTTCAAGAGCTACCGACTCAAAGCAAGGTTAATTGTGATTTATCCTAATACCTGGCAGCACACAGGTCTATCACTGGCAGCTAGTGGCACGTCTGACACGTCACATTACAATAGCCCAAGATAATGACTATATCAAGATTCTGGTACGTGATGCTTCATGACCATGAACTGCTATGCACGAAAGGACTAATTACATGGTTGCATCTCATTTTGGTGTTGTCAAGAATTCGCCTTTGAAAAACTCTGAGGTATGTGACAGTTGAAGATTGGTTATGTTTGTTGCATGGGTCAAACACAAATGACAGACGTTTTCTGGCCAAGGCAGAATGACGAAAGGCTTTTTTCGCCTTAAAGGTGCGTTTCGCTGATTTTACACCTCATTGTTTTGATAATCACTAGATATCCCCAAGAAAAGTTTTTTTTTAATATTCCAAAATTTCAGTTGATTCCGACCGTGTGTTTTGATGTTATGAGCAAATGTTTGTATCATGTGTGCCCAATAGACCATGTGTAATTGAATTTTCTGTCCGTGTACAGACAGAGAAAAATTACAAAATGACAAGTTTCTTCCTGACTAGATCGAAATTTGCCGTGAATTAGGACGCATACTATTTATGGTAAAACAGTTCAGATGATATAAAAATCTCAACTTTTGTTAGATAAGTCGGGGGACGAGGCTGTGGATCACGAAATGCCCCTTAAGGACAGTTGAGTCAATTGTAATCTCTCCATTTAATGATTTTGCAATGTCATTTCTGTTGTTCATGCAGTTCTTTAGTAGACAACGGACCTGTGTGTTCAAAGCCAGACGCATCATGACCATGGTAGCCAATATGTGGAATTCTAATGGACCCCTTCTCAAGGATACCAATGTGTTACTGCTGTGGGAGGGAGCATTAAACCATCTTGTGACAACATGATAGGACATGCTGCAAAAGAGGTTGTATGAGTACTTCATTTGGAGGTCAAATGTCCAATCACCTAAGTGTACACATTGCCATCAGGTTAACCATATGGGACATGAATGTGATACCGTGTACACCTACTGCCTTTGACATCTGCTGATCTTGCTACTTTGAGTGAACTCCAGTGTATCACCCAATTAGGGAAAGTTGTACCACTCACACAAAAATATCTAGGATTATTAGGTAGGTGGCAATTTGGTGTGTAGTTACCTATTATCAAATTTTTGCATTGTTTTGTATGGGAATTATACTTTGTTCGGACTCGAGTTTGAGAGTTATGTCATGACACGATCTGCATTCACTCCAGCGTTTTGATTGGCCGCTTTGTTCGCTGTGCGTAAATGCGCCAATTCCAAGGTCGACGCATGCCGATTTAAACAAAACAGAAGACCCGAAATCGTTGAAACGTACATTTCCAAATTGCAAATGCTTATACCCCCCAGCAATTTTGTCAAGATTGAAGCATGTTGAAATTTGCCCACTGTACAAACTAATCAAAAGTTAATGACCTTTATCACATTTTCACCCATATCACTATGAGATAAGGGCATGATATTACTAAGGCTCAGTTTAGGCTTTGGATGGGTACATTGTTATACTTTGTTCATCACCATAGGCAAAAAATATTCGCTTTGTTTATCGCGCGTGAAAGTAATCCCATATTACACAGCGCTTCTAGGCACAAGCATGAGCCGCGCATACATCCCGCAGGCAGCCCGATGGCGGTAGGTGCTTACAGTGTCGCCAGCACTTCTATAATTCAATTGCGGTGGAGAGTCTTGCCAATTGGTGATGAACAAGTATAAAACAGCTGATCATGCATGTTCTGGGTATCAATTTGCCCAAAATAAAGGGCGGGTATGCTCAATATTAGTGATGAATAAAAGTATTGAACGGCACCGTGGGAACAAGATTTTATTACCTCATATAGTGTAGCTCTTAATAAAATCACAGATATGCCAATCTGTATATTTTCTGATTTCTTACGACGAGATGAATCATTGAGATACTTTTCAAAATTGAACCATTTTGTACGATTAATCTCCTAATCCATGATGGCCACCAAGCGGGACCCCTGGGACAATATTTGATTTTGGTAACAGAATTCTTGAATAAGATGGCATAGTTGTGCTTAAAATCATGTTAGAATTTAGCTAGAGGGAGACTTGTCAAAAAGCGGGACAAGTGGACCAAAATATGCATTTTCAATCCCTCTTCTTCATATGCATATGACCAAAATATGCATTTCAAGATGTGAGTTGTATACAGAGTCATGTATACAGTTTCCGCCGAGGGGGGGTCCAGGGGTATTGACCCGGGCCCGGGGTCCTAGGGGTCCGCAAAAAATAAAAGTTAAAAAAAGCCAAAAGAGAAAAAAATGAGAGAGAGGGGTATGAACGAGAGAACGGAGAGGAAAGCGGAGAGAAGCGATTGCGGATACAGGGGGCCCCGTTTCCCCTCCTGCGACCTACTTACGTTGAGAAAGGCTCTGTATCCCATGAAATTTCCTCTTTTTCGCGCTACGCCGGTGAATAAAAAAATTTTTAAGTGTGGGCCTCTCTTGGTTTGAGAAATTACATAAAAAACAATTTAAGATGGTTTTAGAAAACGATTGGTATGAATTTTAAGTGGCTACTACCAATTTAAAAACTTGTTTCTATCAAATATACATGAGAAAGTGTTTGGAAAGGGAACATTGCAAGGTTTCCGCCGCTTTGCGCGGCAGGGGGATACCTCCTCCCGCACCACCCCTGGGCCGTCTAAAAAACGCTAGATATGAATTTGAATTCATTGTTAATCAAAGACACCAATTACGTTGCTCAACTACATTATACAGTTCACCACCCTGAGCGGCGCATGGCGTTTGCAGCCCACTGTAACTTCAAAATCTCCCCATGGGGTTTCTGGAAAACGAAGTTGGTTAAAAGGGGCCCGGAACTCCAAGATTCCCCCGGGCCCGCAATTTCTCTCGGCGGACATGGTCATGTTATACAATTCTGCAATGCTAATTCTCATGTATGTGAATGTGTGTTAAGCTCTTGTACAATTTTATTGTTAAACAGGCACGAGTCTTCAGTTTAGGAAGTGACTAAATTCAGTTTTTAATTAAAAAGGATGCTTTTTTTTAGCACACAACTTTCTCTCAATTTGCACTTGATCGGTGGCAGAACACCTACCGCGAACATTTATTGCTCAAACAAGAACAAAAGCAAACCCAAAAATTATTAAAAAGCATGCCTTGATTTGCACGACAGAAAATGCAAAATCATAATTTTAATGATCTTCACTTACTACCAAGGGTATAAAATTAGCTTATTCATATCAGGTGTGTTTAATACATTGGTAGTCATTCCAAATATTTTAAAAAAAGTGAGGGCACTTCTGGAAATGTCCTGTTTGACTCTTTGATTGTTATTAAGGCAATATTTTCTAAGAATGAACCACTTTTCCAGACAGTTTGCCTATTCCAAGTTTTTGCCCATTTAGACATTGTGCTTTGTTTGAAAAGTTGTAAACATATTTCAGCCAAATGAAACTTTCAATTCAAACTGCAGTTTTAACATGTTAGAATTTTTATGATATGTGCACACGTGTCTGTTTAAAAAACAAATCAGGCTGTATTAAAGTGATTGATACCCTGTATTGCATTGCAAATTTCTGAGCACATCGGCAACCCTCTTGCACTCAGAAATTACAACTATTTTAAAGAAATTAAAACTAGCACAGCACTAATATAGGGAGGGCGTGGCTGGTGTAGTGGCTCAGCCCCTTGGCCTTTACCATTCGACCCCCCGGTTTCCGATTCCCTGCGTAGTCAGTTGTACTGATCTGGTTGCCGATTCATACCCGTCCCGAGGTTTTCTTCGGAACTTTGGTATTCCCCTCATTCCTCTAAAATTGTCCTCTTCTATAAAGCCTTCCTTTCGACTGGTTTTACTTGTTGTGTTGTAGTAGCGTAAGGTGCTCCACAGCGGCGCCTGAGCACTTCGGTGGAATTTGTCGCATGTCTTAAAGATTTAAACTGATTATTCAGAATAAACTTTGTGGCAATAGCAGGTAACATTTTTTGGGAAATACATCTGTAATGTTTTGAAGTGTTGTGTTGAAAATATGCTCCCAAGAGAGGCCCATTATAGACAAGTCATAAAATACACCCTAGAGATACCCAGATATACTGGGTATAATTTCGTGCACATAAATTTGGCATGCCAATGGGGGTATTTTTTTGCTCATAATTAACATCCAATCAAAACACCTTTTAATGCAGGATTTCACAGTGTAAAATTGTTTCTTTAAAACCACTTTTAAACGCACTTGCAGTAAAATAGGGGTGCTTGATGAGTCGAGCCATGGACCGTTGAAGGCTGACCACCATATTTTCCTGATGTAGGCGCCTCAATTTTTCAAACAAATTGAGGTTTTTAAATATTTTTGGAATCAGCATAATATTTCCATATACTAATCACTATGTGTAATAACTAACTAAGCTCAAATTGAATCCTTCATATAGAAAATCACAGCTTTGTTATAAATTCCGGATCTGAAATTGTTGTTATCACTGTTTACCGCATGAAATGTGATTCATCTCTAAACTGTGTAATTAAAGCATGTACTCTTTAGTTCCGAGAGGACTCGTTGAATTACGCAACAAAAAAATGAAATTCAAATCTTGAGTCAGCTTTTTTAAACCACTCCACCTAAGCTGGATTTTATTCAGAGAAAGCAAGGGAGAAAACAAACCATTGAAACACAGTTCATCACTGAAAAATTAAAAAAGAAAAGTTTAAAAAATAAAAACGTACAAGTGAAATATTCACGACGCCTCTACATGGGTCAGAGCAAGGTCAGACTAACACACGTGCCCATGTGAGGTGATGCTCTGCTATAGGAGTCCGCTATACTATCTCCTATGCATTGGATTATATTCCCGTGATTCGATCTTAGGAGAGTATAGTTTTCTTGCAATTTTTTTTACACAAATCCTTGTAAAATTTTTCTTATTAATAAATGTACTATGAAGGACTCTGATGTAAATAGCCATGCGTTATGCATGATTTGTGTAATTCTGTTAGATACGCCCGTGCGGCTCCAGACCTCTTTTTCGGGGGGGATATGGCAAAGGGGGGGAAACGTCAAGGGAGGGGCAAAGTGAAATTTATGGTGAAAAGTATCAGATTTTTGGAGATTTTTTAACCAATTTTTGGCCCAAAATTGCTGATTTTCCAAAATTTGGTGATTCGCCAAAAATTCCCTCATTTTCCTTTCGGGCCGGGGGGGGGGGGGGGTGTGGCGGGGGGGGGGGGGGGGGGTTGGGTTGGGGTGGGGGTGGGAGGTGGGAGGGGTGGGGTGGGGGCAAGAAAAAATTAGGGGAAAAGGCCCCCCGCGCCGCCACTGGATTAAACATATTTGTACAGAAAAGACAGCTATTGAACAGGACCAAACAGTGTACTTCGCAATTAGCAAATTCCCTGGTTGCACGTTTCATTTAACCAGATTTCCCTGTATTTTGATTGTACCACATAGCGGTGCGTCACAATTGTGCAACGCCATGCAGATAGCAAGGTACCAATGTTTTTACAACAACAACATACCTATAGAGGTGTACGTAAAGTAGCATTTTCTATTTGGATAGAATTGTGCAAATGATTGTTTTAGGTGGTTAGCTTCATATTAGTGCATCTTAACCATTCATGGTTCCTCTAGTCAGCGCAGCTGTTTTGAAAGTCTCATTATTATGATAAAACAAGAATAAAAAATATGCAATGGCGACCAGCTTCTGACAACTAATATGGATTATTTATTCCACAACTAACTTCTGTGCAATTTTATTTTTCATGTCTTTATGGGGAATGCAATAGAAGGGCTCTATAACATACAAATTAATGACCTTTGTAGCCTATAGTGGCAAGCTTCCCACAATGGGAATTTTAACATTTTTAAGCCTATTTCTATTTTTTAATTTTATCCCCCTGGCTTGAAAACGGGTTGGGCGCAGCCGTATCTTCATCGCCTTTCATCACCAATGAGGTCTCGGGCTCGATTCCCGGCAGGGGCCCGTTCTCGTTGGCTTTATGTGAATTGGGTTTCTCGATCCATTCTCGTTCCCGCAGGTTTTTCTCCGGGTACTTCCGGTTTTCCTCCTGCTCTAAAATCGAGCTTCTTCTTTGCATATCGTTCTGGTATTATGGTTTATCTGATGTTCCGAGCACCTTTCATGGCAGCCGCTCAGCGCCTTGATGTCACGTTACGTGGATATGTCGCGACGCGTTAAAAAATTACAAATTCTTTAATTATTAAAAAGCAGTTCGGGGGATTTTGCGGTTTTTGGTAGCGCAATGTCCGTATGTTGGTGTTCTAGTTTGGTTAGGTTTCCATATGTATGTGTGTTCCAGTTTGGCTAGGTTTGCGTTTTTTCAGGTCTCAAAAAAGTTGAAGCTTCAATTTAACCATTATCATGGTTTGGGGAGTCCAGTGTGTGAAAATATCAGTTCCAAAACAGGTAATGTCAAATGCAGATGATTATTATCGCCCAATTATTAATGGTCTTGGTTATTTGACGATTTAAAATTATTTTTTGCCCAATCATAGTCAACAATTAATGGGGCTTCGTAATCGATCCAATTTATACGGCCTTGGGGTTGTAAGGTGGCAATAGGGCCGTTCCATCATATGTGGTGGATGTCAAAGGTCATGTTCCAGACTGCCATCTGGCCAGGGGGATGATGCAAGTTTACTTGCTGTATTTTTTCAGAGGTAATAGCTCCTTGCATATCCCTACTTCTCGATACGTTGTCAAAATTTTGTGCCATTGCGTAAAATTGCTCTAAATGAGATACATTTGCATGGGGTAAACATCTATGTCAGACATCCTGGCAATTTGCAGTCTGAGGCTGCTGTAATTAACAATATTTAAAATTGACCTGAAACAGTGTGCAAAAATAGCTGGATAAAAACAGTGAATCACCACATAACGTTTATGGAAGCACAAGTGTGTCATTTTCCTTCGCCGTGAACCTAGGAATAGGCTCCCTTCTAAGGTTTATGCCTTATCTGGAGTTAAATCAACCACATCTCTCAGATTAGAAATCGTGAAAGTTTTTTCAAGAAACATTGGTAAAATCATGCCATCACTTACAATTCGAATTGCCCGCCATCAAACAGTAAACGGAAGTTTTGCTACTCCCTACCCCTTGCATTTTGGAGTGCGAGTTTCCAAAACGCGTATAATTTTTCACCTAACTGCATTTCACAAATGTGTATCGATGTTACCATGTGTCCCAAGCCTCTGGGCTCTCCCAAGTGTAATTAAAATCGGCCGGGCAATGCCAATTTTCGCTGGTAACAATACCCAACAAACGATTGTCGCCATTGGAGCAAGTATAATGTTTCGCCGCTCGCCTATGTCAATTCCCCTTGTGCAAACATATTAGAACTTCTGGAGTGTTGTGCCGTACTACTGTGTGAAAAAGTCAACACGTGTCTTAGCACTACGCACAAAGCAGAACCCACGTGGCAGGTATCGTGACTGGCCATTTTGGAAAAGGAAAAATATTTTATTATTATCTTTGCATTGCTAAACACTCTCAACAAACTAAATGCCTGACGATGTTCATGGAATGTCTAGATCATTTTATATTCTATGGTTTTCCCTGGGGAAGTCAACGACAAAGTGTTCCTTTTCGGGGTAATTTTCCATAGGGCAGTCATGTGCTTGGGCGGTAACTATAGCAACAGTATGCTGTAAATTACGCTGTGGCCGCTGTGCCTTGGTTGTCGACGTTTTGGCTCAGTGGTGAGACACCAGATTCGTCAAGGAACCAGCGTAGCTTAAATGCAAAATGTGTCATGCGCATGTGGAATACAAATGGCGTATTGTCGCCCAATTTTCCTTCGACAATTTAATATATATACGTCAACTTTTATCAGCTACAGCTACATTTTATATTTTTATACAACAGCCAAAAAATCAAATGAAAATAAGGTGGTTAAACAAGAGGGGTTGAGATATTATATGGTAAGGGTTTTCTGCAGCCAACTGCCGCCAAAGCTAGAAGTACAAGGGACTACCGCCGCAGTGAAAGGGCTGGTCTAGTGGCATGGTCGGAAAGAGGGGTGGGGGTAAAAGTAGTGAATTAGTGTTTCTTTTTCGGAAGTTCATTCTCCCTCGGAAATTTAGAGGCCTGGACAGTTTTTGGCGGGTAGGGAGTATGGCCCTCTATTAAAATATCCATTTTTTTTTTGAGGGAAAGAACATACATACACAGTGATTTTATGCCTACACATAATTACACACACATACATTATGCCTACCTCCTTATACACATACATACACATTTTGTATACATATACACCTGGCACAAAGTATCTCGGCAGTTCTGTTCTTGCTTCGATCAGTAATTGTGCCAAATTCCGACCATTTTTTGAAAGTTTGCGAAATAATCATTTGTTGCCTAGGTCTTGCTCATTCAGTCACACACCCTCGCTTGTAAAAAAGCGTGCAGAATGGCTAGTAGAACCGACCCGAACGACCGCAAACCCCCAACCGTCGAAAGTTTGCAGTTTTTGGAGTTTTTCAATGGCATTG
>JAMKCH010052620.1:0-10285 GCA_023653785.1 Ophioderma brevispina
ATCACAACCCCTTTAGATTTACGATACAGACTATGACTTGTGGTTTGAAAAGGTTTGTCTCAAAATTTAATTCAACAAACTGCATTAAATTTTAAAAAAAAAAATACCTCGGCCCAAGACATGTTTCATCTCATCAAGAAGTTTACAGGAAATTCCCTGGTATTGTTGACATGTGGAAGTCATGTCACGTACCATTTACGATACAAAACACATTGACGCTTCATATTTGTAGTTACCATATTGTGAAGGTTTGTCTGATGACTCTGGTTCTTTCCCTGCTAGATTGAGTAAATTCAATGGAAAAAAATAAGAGGCCAAGTCTTCATTTGGCCATAAGGTAAGTTTGAAATTACGTTTTGCCGTTTTTCTAGGCTTTATAGCCTGTTGGGATCGGTTATGAATCGGTAGGGATGAGATTTTGCCGATTCTGATCCAGATCCGATAAGCTTAAAATCGTCCCGGTTTTTTCCAGAACCTTCCGATTTGCTCGGTTCAACACTACTTGCCTACTCTGATGGCTCTATAACGTTTTAAAATGTGATTTTGTTTGTGTATTACTGTCCACAGTTGTTTTTCTGAATGCTAAATTGTGACCTGGCTTATACCCAGTGTATGCTATCTGCCTGTATTTTCTTTAAATTGGGGTGGGCTTATACCTGAGTGGTTATGGTAATATTTTTTCTTAAAAAAGGATTTTATCATCAAATATACTCTCCAAAAGTCTGATCAACGTCATCATATCAGTGATTATCTATGTGTATTTGCAGTGCCGGATTGACAATACACAGTACCGTAAGAGAACTCGGGCGCAGCAATGCTATGATCATTCTGCCTTAATTATAAAATTCATGCATTACGACATTTATTTGCGGGGGTTGAAACACAACAGGTGGATTCTTGTTCTGTTAGTAATATCAGATGCTAGAGTCCTGTTTGAGGCAATTCTGTCTTTTGGGTCCATGACCACCATGTTATTAGGATAAATACTTCAACATCAGGTTAATAGTAGCAATCAAGTAAATAGCCACCCCCCCCCCCCCACCCCCCCCCCCATAAATGTGTTTGAAATTAATCCTCGATGAAGCTTAATTTGTTCAAAAAAAATAATTTTTACCTCTTTTTGGTCCACTTCAATGAAAATCAGCCTATTTGAAGCTAGCAGCCACTGCGGACTCTTGCTCTACCAAGCCTCACTCACTCCCTCGATGCATTCTGGGGTACAAATAGCCAAATTTGAGGCCGCTTCCCTGTGCGTACGAGGCTGCGCGTATCCCGTTTACTGTACTGCGTCCTCAATACGCTAGCCACGCCGACTTTAACGCGATTCCTTTTTACACGCACATCAAAACAATTAGTTCCTTGCCATTCCGTCGTCCGCTTCTACTCCTCGCAAAGATTTCGACTTTTCAACCAATCAGAATATCATTTGCATCAAGTGATAGAAAATGTGGCTTGCTCTGAAAACCTGTTGTGTTGTTACCCCTATTTCCCTCTAGAAATCAAGCCTGCCCTCCTTCACAATTTAACCTTGACATTTTCTAGTCCTCCAATTTATAGCTACTCGCTACAGGTTAGTACATAAAACTGATGCATTTTAGTGGTTTTTCGATCCAAAAAACTTGTTTTTCACACTTTTCAAAATTGGCCTGTCTTCCCGTTTTTATTTTTTATTTTTACCCCATGGATAAATTGTGCCCCCCCCTCATAAAGCGAAGCCCTGCCCTCCTCATTTAACCTTGTTGGCAAGGCTTAACGGGAGATATTTAACCCTGTCGCAGCTGTAAATCTGATGGCAAGCCAAGTAATTTTTCTTCCCTAAGATTCTGGGACCATAGACAGGATGGCCCTATTTGGAGGGTAAGTTTTGCAAATTCATCATGAATGTCAGATGACTTTAACTTTGACGTGTTTTAAAATCATGTTTTTTGGGAAAAATGACATTTGGGGATTTTTTAATGTAAAAATTGTGAAAGAGTAAACCTGCTTTCATAATCTGCAGAAAAACAAAAATAGAGGGTAGGGTTCACAGAAAAAATTCAAACGTAAAAAGTATGAAAAAACCCTGTATTTTTGATTTTGACATCTGAGAGCTTTTAAAGCCTGTGGAAATGAAATGAAACACATTCTTTGGTTTTAAATGTTAAGATGTGACAACAATGACATATTGGGAAAAATGATCTTTAGATCTATTAGAACTCTTGAGTCTACACATGTGAACACCTTAAACTCTACATGCTAGTTGCCTCGTGAAATCGTGCAAATTCGTGATGCTCTCTGAAACGGTATTGCCCGCAACGGTATGTTGTAGACCCGGGGGATACAACCTAGCGTTGCGGTACCGAAACTACGCTTACAGACGTTTTTGCAGAACTGCACTTCCGTTTGTCCCGACCCAAAATCCCGGCTTTTTTTTACATGCGTGAACTCCATGAACAAGTCCGCATGCCCCAGTAGTACACCCGGGCAAAAAATGATCAACTCCCGGCTAATCTGGTTTCATACTAGCTTGTCGTGCTGTCGCAGTGTCGCACGACAATAATTTGTGCAACAGCGCAAGCGTAGTTACACGTGACCATAAAACTTGCCTGTCGCCGCGACAGCCTGCGACCATGCTGCGACAAGCCGATAAATCGATTAGTTGTCGTGCGCTCCCCCTGCTACAGACAGCGACGAGTTGACTTGAACTCAACTTTTCGGCGACACCACCCGATGCCATAAAAAACTGACCAATGAAAATGCACGAGATTACTATTTGTAAAACTCTCCGCAGCGCTGGACATCGCTAGGACAGGCACATCTGAGTGAGGGCGCTATCACTTTGACTTGATAAGTATGTCCTATGGAAAACTGTGCCATTTTCACCTGTAAAAAAAAAATGTATTTTGTGGGTGTCAGAATAATTTGTTTAACCAACAATGCATTTTGTTGTTGGTTGGTTGACTTAGAGTTAAATGTCCAGGGAATCAAAGTATTAATATTGGTTACTTTGGTGACTTTAGTTTAATAATAACTGTCGTCTAAAAATAGATTTGTTGAACAACAAAAAACAGGAAGAAAAGTAAAGGTAATCGGGGGGCGAAAAAAAAAGACATATAATTAATGAAAAAAGAATAAAATTTTTTTTAATTATCTATAAAAAAATCTTTGGATATGACAACGCCTGACTTGGTTGATGAAAACTTTCCCCCGGTTTTGGCCCATCAGGAAAAACAAATTTAGTTGGAATCCAGGACGCGCTACCATTTTTTGATTACCCGGGGGGCCAAATAATGCAATTTCACTCAAAATTGGCCTAAAATGGCCCAAAAATGGGCAAAATTGACCATTTTTCCGATAAGTCATTTTTACCCCGTAAGTGGAATTTTCACTTCAAATTTTACAGTGACGAAGATAATGATTGTAGTGGATACAATTGACCAGGGATCTTGCTAAGGGATTTTTATTTGTTTAGCAATTTTTTGCAACATCTCTTGCTTTGAATCCTGTTGATAGAGCAAACGGCCCACAAATGTATAGGAACACTTGCTACACATCTTAAAATTGCATAGCAAATGGCAGAAAATGTAGCAAAACTGCTATGCTAACATGTTATCAGAGCCCTGAAATTGACCAAATATGGGCACCAAAAGATCACTTTTCCATGTTTTTGTGTGTGGCACAGTAAATTCTCATCTCGGTTTTACACAGTATCTAGTATGCACTCATATCAGAGTCCTGGCAACAACCCTTGCATTCTTATTTTTGACGTAACTTCATCACTAGAAATATTCTACAAGCACAATTTGTGTCAAATTATTTCTAAGAAGTGTATCTTTCAATTTATCAATATTCTGAACATATTAATCAGTTCAAAAAAATCATGCCAGTCCCTAAAAATGATGCATTTTGGGATTTGGGCGAGACGATTCCAACGTACACAATGGCAAAACCATGATGTTGATCCGTCTGCCGCAAAAACCCCAAAAAAGTATGAAATACTCACGACACTGTCGCAGCGACACGCGACAGCACTTTTTTGTCGCGGCGACAAAAACAGCAAGTAGCACACACACAACCAACTGTGGTTTGCGACACTGCGACAAAAAGTATGAAGCCATCTTAGTAGTACAAATCCGTCCATCCCAGGTACTCAGGGGCCGGGGCATTTTTTTGATAAGTCAGTGCATAATTTCCACACGTTAAAAAAAAAAAAGAGATGACTTGACTAAAACGTTCAGTCGTGACGTTATGAATGCTCAGTCAGAACTACCACAGGGCCATATCGACTTCCACGACAATGTTTGTTATTGCCTGAAGTGAATACCCATTAATAAAATTATGATATTGCATGCATATATTTTTTTACTTAAAAAGATGTGTGTCTTAACATTACAAGTAATGCTGAATGGAATGCACAACCAGTCAAGCATAGAAGTACCGAGAATCGCTCCGAAGAGTGAAGTACACTTTTTGACTTCGGCTAGGCTACTAATTTACAGTGGCCTTGCCTTCTTGAAATTTCATGTCACGGCATTTTCTTACCTATTTGTGTGGTTTCAATATATCCAGCTTACGGTTACAGAATACACTCCGTTAAATCCAAGTAATTCCCACCCTTTTGGGCGTTTTTCTTCACGAAGTTTTACAGGGATGTGGCTGTAACGTGCTTCTACTTGTCGTCCTGTGTGTGTCATCAATGTGACTTCCGGAAACTTTCTTTGGGGGCGTTTTCTAGAATGGCGGCTATAACACTTATACGTCCCACCGAAAGAAAAAGACGATGGCGGCCAAGAAAATCCGGAATTTTGGACGTAGCGTTGCCACCAAACTGCTAATCACGAAATTCAAAAGGAAGTTTAACCCCCTCGTCTTACCAAGCCTTTTTTTTGTACCACGATTTACCAAGGGGGGGGGGGGGTGGTTACCACCCCTCGTAGAATTTGTTATAAAGCCCCGATGCTTATGATTTTGATACCAATGATAGCTATGGTCCTCCTCTTTCCATTGATACCAAAATAAGTACGCGACATACTAGTAATGGGCGTTAACAATGAGTCATTCAAGTCGCGAGTCGGCCAAAAATTGGCATTTCGACCGACGAAAATAGGCGAAAATCCAATTTTGCGCTAAAAATCGCAGGAATGTCGGATTTTTATGCGGTTTTCCGCTCTAATGATGGCATTTGGCTAGTTTTACATTAAAAATAGAGTTTTAGAAGCCATACTGTGAATCGTAGATTCAAACGGCACCATAAAAATCCTTGGGTGGCAACCCACTCCCCCCTTACTCTTTCGACTTGACGGCATACCCTAACCCCGGTTGAGGTGCTACTTCACATTTTTTTCGTTAACATGACCGGAAAGGATGAAAGAAAACGAACGATTTACTAGAAGCTTTTTACGAAAGTTCTTAGCATTTTAGCGCACCCGGAGCGAAGTTCGGAAGAGTATAATGTCAAAACTCAGGATGATGAAAGGCCGTATTTTTCTCATTGTGTCCTGGAATTTGACGCCCTCAATCCATTTCATTCCCAAGATATGAACAAACAAGCAAAGAGTCCTTAAAAAAGGAAATCTGGCCTAAAGAATTTAGCTTATGACAGTAAATTAGGCTAGTGTATTGAAACGTCCATACTTCAGTAATTGGTAGTAAGTCCATGGGTGATGATGAGGATGACTATGATTCACATCTCTAAATTGCTTTACTTAAATAAAATTATCTTTTAATTAGGCTCACAAGTTATTGATATTCAAGCGCGTCTTTCAACAGTAACTTAAAAAGGTTACTTCTTTTTATTCTTAAATTATATAAACATGATTGAAAGTATAATCGCACAAAAAGTTTCCATATGTAATACAAAGGGTCTTTAATCATTGAAATTCAATAGAAATTGTTACTTTTGTCTACATATATTTAAAATGACTATGATGTAACTCGGCAAAAATATACCACGAGTTCTGAGCTTTTTTTTTTTTTTGTCTTGTAAAATCATTTCACGCAAAGGACCTCAAGTGATTATAGGCCTATCAATAGCCCAAATCATGGAGAAGGCGAGGTAACCTTATAACCTAACCGGTGTATTATTGTGATTTTAACTTTCACTAACACAAAATATGGCTAATTTTAATGGCAATAAATTTGAAATCAATATGTATTTGTTATTTATAGAAATCCTAGTTATTCAATTTTCAAAATCCAAGCGAACAGCAATTTTTTTGCTACTAGCCTATATATATTGTAAGTGGACTTAATTTTAATCTGCAATGTGACCTATATGCTCCAGGTTGTACGTTGTTGTTTTTGCATAGATGGCTGAGAATCTTTATTACACACACTTAATTGAGAGTAAGTCACTACTAATTCTTTTGTCTTTGGTTTCATTCCCTTAATATCTCACTGTAAAACGTTGCATGTAACTTGACTTTTTAATCACTTTTGTGTCAAAGGCTAAGATCTTATTATGTTTGTGTAAATCACCCATTATGTTGCTTTGCAAATGGTGGTATAGTAATCACGAGCATATTATTTCCTCATTGTCCCCAATATCGAGTTAAGGCATGTTGTTAAGAAGGTCAAGTCCACGCAGCTCCATGCATTAACAATAACATTGATCCATATCAAGCATTATGTTATATCAAGGGACAGTCAATTCCACACAGCATATTGCCAACATGAAATATGGTACACATTGACCCAGATAAAATGTGGTTTGCCCTTTGTTGCTGGTTCTAAAAATTCCAGACCCCAAAAGTAAGGACAAATTACTGGGGAGAAAGAAAAAAGTGTGAGACCCTTTGCATGTATTCATCCGCATGATAAATAGTCAAACATGTGTATAATATTTGGTGGCAATTCACATGAACGATGTTCGCTATCTGCTTTCTCAATTGTCAAACAGGAAGTGGTCTTTGGTATGATAGAATGGTGTATGTCAAGAACTTTAATTCCAAAATTTACTAAATATTCATCAATCTAACTCGAACATAGACAAAACCGTTTTCAACCACTGGCACTCAAATTAGGCTAATTTCATACCACTTATAATACTAAACAATCTTTTAAGATTTTAACTAATGAAAATATTGGTTTTTAAACAACACATGTTACACATTCAGAAATATGGGACAAGCCACAAGGTTACATATTTTGCACATTGTTTTTTTGACCTTGCCCAAGAGATAGAAACAGTGCATGGCATATAAATCATATAACCTTGGCTTCAGATAGCAGTATATGGCCACCTATGAGTGTTGTATGTCCGTTGAATTTAGGCTGGATCAACAGGTTCAACAGTTTAAGCTATCAATTATTAGTGTTTTTATTTGGAACATTGTGGTGAACATGCACATTGCTGTGTGAATGGACGAACTCGCAAACCACACCCATCGCTTTAGCTGCAAAACTGGGAATGTGTGTACAGTACACATGTACAAGGCACAGGGGGCTTATACACTGCGGAAGATATTGGTGGGCAATACAGGAACAGACTACCCTTCGGGCAGAAAACCGACGAATATTTAAGGTTAACCATCATATTAGCCAGATGTTATATAGCGTTGTTGCAATATGCCTTATGCTTTTTTCTTTGTTAAAACCATCAAAACCCAAAGGAAATCGGCGGATAAGGAATGAAGGAACCACCGCCCTCTATAGTGTGTCATGAGAACGGCATGAATTTGCAAACATTCCTGGCATGATAAAGCGACATTGCTCAAAGTTTACTTTCCTGGTTTTCAAAAAATATCCACTTTACATTACTTCTCAAAAAAGTATTATCGTTATTAAATTATAATACAGGCTTCAATGGGTACTGGAATTTCCAAATTTGAACCCTTCCCCCCCCCCCCCAAGAACCAAAATGCCGCTTTGCAAAGGATGCTGTGTTATATTAATTAGCAACAGATAGTGAGGCATTCTGGTTCTTGGGGCGGGAAAGGAAAGACCCCATTTTTGCATTTTTGTATTTTGGGGGGCCCACTGAACACTAAATGGAATTGCCAAAAAAAAACAAACAACCACCCTATTGCATTATACATACCATACCACCATGCGAGCGGTGGTAAGGTATGCTAATCAAGAAGGGCTCAGTTCATTAGCCTTGGATGGACAAATGTTAACAACCGCTGACCATGCAGTTCTGGGATCATAATAATAGAAAAATGCAGGGGGTGTTGGTTGTATTGCCTCAATTCAACACAGTATGTTGAAGGATAATCTATTAAACTGCGCCATGTGAATGGGATTTTAATAGGGTGATTGTGAGGTTAACTTGTCATGATTGATATAAAAGCGCGGTATGGGCCATTAAGATTGCGGGTCATTGTGTGATAATGAGTTTGCTTGGTGTGAAGACGAGATTAATCCAAATCTGGCACTCATTGCACTACATAGAATACGTTATAGGTATTTGGGGTATTGTTGCTGCCTAGTGTAGCTTCTTTGCCGCTTATGAAGGACAAAATGTCATCTGGGCATCATTTACAAGCTCCATCTATAAAAACGGGCAGCTATGCAACATTCTTCCTGTTTCTTCATTGAAGTCATAACTGGTCATTGTAACGGAGGCATGCTTAGCTGTGCTTTTTTCCAGAGAGCAGACCCCTGAAGTTTTCTCATGACTTTCTATTTTTTCTTGATACAAGTGTATTTGGATGATATAAAACACCTTGCATACATATAAGTACTTGTAAAACAACCAAGTCAAATTGATGATGAACTATAACTTAATGATTATAGAGGCCTCCTTCATTTCTTATCCGGCGATGTCCTTTGTTTTCCACGTTAATTGATGGGCGTAGTGCAAGTGCCAGGCTCTCGTATCAATTAGAGAACACACTACACATAAATCGGACAAGCACCTTTAAATGTCAACTCCACTGTAAAGGTTGTTCTCGTACCCTGGCAAAGGATTCCCTCAAAACCACCCAGTTCACTGTAGAAAGGTAGTATTTGTCTTTGAATTCATTTGAAGGTTAATACAGTCTTTCCTTATGGAGTCCGTTCAGTGAAGTTCAACCAAGTGATTCCATAAAGTGTACTACTTTGTTTGGAAGTAAATTGTCCTTATAACAACAGATTTTTTTCAAATAAAATTTGATAATTATGCAGTAATGATTTTTCTTATTTGAAAGTGATTCTTTTTAATTCTAATCCTACATCATGTTATTTTTACCTTACTTGTATGACAATATAATGGCGAGAAACAGCATGCCCATGATTTACTGCTATATCGTACTCCCATTATATGGAGGGGGTTGGAGGCTAGTTTTGGGAAGGTAAGGGGGAGGTGGCGGCGCCAGAGGGGGCACGGGGGCATTTCCCCTATTTTTCTTTCCCCCAGGTGGCCCCCGCTGGTCATAAGAAAAAGATCGACTTTTGGGCAAAAATCAGCAATTTGGAGCCAAAACATCACAAAATTTAGACCAAACTTGTTGTAAAAAATTTCCAATTTTGTATGTTAGGAATGACTTATACTTGTTACAGACATGCAAAAATCTGATTTTTAATACTTTTTTTTTATTTTTGATTTTGCAAATCACTGATAGTGCCTATAAGATGATGCTTTAATGCATGCAAGTTAACCAAGGCTTACTTAGCAGGCTCACTATATTTATATTTTTCCTCTAGCTATGTTCCCCAATATCTAAAGTTTTTGTCCCCAAGATCTAATAATCGTCCATTACAGAAGTAACATACTAAACCAGTATCCTAACATTGCCTCAATTGGAACACACATTGACATCATCTAGAAATTTCAATGATAACATCATTGGCGACTCCAGGCTATAGTACTTGGCTTTTCTAGAATGTCTCTGACAATACACAGTGAACTGTTCACTTTTCACTTGAAAATCACTCACTAAGGCGACCTCCGGTCGGACCCTATGATGGCTCTCAGTGGGTCGACTAACCATGGCTGTTGAAAGTTCTTCAGTGTAAAGCCGGTGTCCGTAACTAGCGTGGGTCATTATATGTCGGTTGTAGGACGTCCCGGTTTCCGATGTCCATGTTGAGGTCTCCATATAAATGAGATTGAAATTATTTCCTCTCTACTCTCTACCTACCCCACTCATCTCAAACGTCTCTCTCTGTTCTTCTCTGTAATGGGTGGGAGATCACCATATAGTTCTTTGTTAGAGCCTATCCTTCCGCTACAAATGACAGCATCCAGACATCCTAGTATAGCACCCTCAAGTGATTTCCTGATCGGTTTTGTGTAAATTGTCTAAGGTTTTCTGCACATAAAGGAGTACGTTTTCAACTGTAGCTTGGAACAAGCGTTGTTTATCTTTCTGGGGAGATTGAC